>CAUYRB010005239.1:0-13892 GCA_963574695.1 Propithecus perrieri
TTCCAGCTCACTCTCTATAACTATTGAACATCTTTGCTTTTTTTTCCCTCTCATCAAAACTTATCCACAAAAAGCAATCTGATAAGGCTTTATTGCTTTCACTTCCTGGGGGGTCTTTGTTTCCCACCAAGGTACTAAGTCTTAACAATCCAAGGATTAAAGTTCTTGGTGGAATGTCAGTTTCCGCCTTTAAGATGGAGAGTTGTCACCAATTTTAAGGGACAGCTTTCTCCAAAGTCTGCCCCATAGCCAGCTCATTATCTTTAATTTGTCAGTAGCACCAGGCGCCCCCGGCTGGCTATAGGTGCTGAGTCAGCTCCTTAGGAACATCTTTGCAAATGACATCTTGTGCAAGAACAATAATTATCCTGTCTGTTGTCAGAGAGTTTCAGCATGTACAAAGTGGCTCCATATACTGAGACTTAGAAATGATTATGCCTGTGACAGTGAATGAGGAAACCGAGACTTCGTGAGGCCAAGTTCCTTGCTGAAAGCCACAGTGTGATAAGGCTGGGAGGCAAATCTTTTCCTGCCTGGCCCTTTGGTGCCAGGCAGTCTCCACTGTACCGCAGCAGCCTCACAGGTGACCTCTGGCTAGTAATGTCTGGGCACTAGTTAATAGGTTAATAGATTTGCCCAACAGGTGCAAGGCTCCTAGAGGAAAGGCGATAGAACTGTTAGGGTTTGCTGGGAGTTGCGAGGGGAAAAGGTCAACAGGGAAAGAGAGGCACGATTCATTAAGGAATGCACACTGGGGGGCCCTGAGCAGCTTGGGGACAGAAGTTTGGCAGGATGCTGGACTCAGGAGCCTGCGATGAGGAGCTCTTTCTACTGCCCCAGCAGCCAACGTATAATGTGGTTTTTCCTTCATTTTCTTTATTCCAATCCCTTTAGAAAATAAACCACTCCTATTGCATATTTTAGGAAAGAGAATCACAGAGAGATAAAGTGACAGGCAGGACGGGTCCATAATAGAGCTCACATAACCACACCCCTCTGTGCTCAGGAACACTTTCTAATTCTTCATCTAGTCCAAGGGCTCATAATGGATGGGAACAGGTCCAACCCTACACCAGCACCCTACTCTATGACACTGTATACGCAACTGGATTATTAGTATGAAAATTATATGCACTGAGAAAATATGGATGAGATATATCAAAATACTACTACTAGTAAGACACAAGTTCAGGAGAGTAGGCTTCATGTGAGGTTGGGGTCTGGGTTTAGCTCAAGTGTTGCCATAAACTTGCTCTTATAGATCCTTAAGCTTTTTGAGCCTCAGTTTCCCTTTCTGATATCTAGAAATGACATCTTTTCTGACCTGGGAGAATACCTACTTCCAAGGTCAACTGAGTATTAAATGAAATCAACTATGAAAAAACTAAGAACTTACTAATATTTAAACATAAGCCTGTCTGCTTCCAAATTCCATACCATTTATGAAAGAAAATCGTTGCCCCTATTTCCTTATCTATTGTATGAAAACATTTATTTATCCTGCCTACGTCATAGGGCATTTGTGGAATGAAATGAGAAAAAGATTGTGAATGCATTACCTTAACTATAAAGTGTCTAGAACTCTGCCTAGAATAGAATTTGCTCCACAAGCAGCCACTATTATTATGATCATTAATAGGAATAAAGTAGCATAAAAATATCCATTTTATTGCTCGTTTTTCAGGAGGAGGATTAGCTCTTCTTGAAAACATGCTGGGATTGCTGGGTATATCCCTTGAGTGCTGACCTGTGGCACGGACGTCCCTCGAAAATGACCTGTTTCAGCAGATCCTCGTCTTCTATAAGTTCCGGATGGAGTCTCCTAGACTAACAACACTTGGGAATAGAGTTGAAGCCTCTTTCTTTCCCAATCTCTATTCTCAACAAACACAATCCATCCATCAATGGACAAGTGTTTATCAAGCCTATCTCCTGTTAAAGTGCCTAGAAACCCACATCCGGGGCAGGTTTTCAAGAACTTGGCTAACCAGCAGGAAAATACATATTCTGACCTATGGAAAGAAGTAATATGGTTGGCTCTGAAGACCCATTGGTGGGCAGAGACCCCGATGTCCACACCTGCCATGATCATCACAGCTGGTCACAGTCAGAGCTCTGTGGACTCAGTCCAACTCCCTGTGATTACACTTAGAAATAAAGCTCCTTCCATTGTTCTTAAATCATTCTATGGGAGGGTGTTACCTTCTCATCCAATTGAAAGTTCCTTGAACACAGGACTATATATTGCATTCCTCTGATAAATACCATAAGCACACACTGCATTTTCTCACTTTTCACACTCCAAGTAGATTACATCCGTCTTTAGAATATAGACCTGATGGTGTGACATGGGGCAACTCTTCATTGCTCTGGATTTTAAATTTGTCATCTGCAAAAGGAGAAGGATGGGTACAGGAAATGTCCAGGATTCTTAGAGTTCTGGAATTCTAAGTTCTATGTTAGGTTTGTCAAATGGCACACACTTCACCATTCTGAGGCCAATGACAGATTTTATTAATCAATTGCAGTACCAATTCCCATTAAGTCCAAATTCAACCATAATCTCAGCATAGGCAGTCACTGCCGATTGCATGTGAGTTGAAGCATATTGCTGTAATGACTCCCAGTCTTTTCCTCTCTAGGTCATATTTGCTTTTCTCTCTATTGCTCTAGCCAGTTCTGCTCTTCCTCCTTCTCCCTCCTTCACTGCTCCATAAATCCTACATTCCAATTCCTCCACTAAGAGCAGAATTGATTACAAACCCTAACTTAGGTGGAACTGGCTTGGCATGCTCTCTGCTTCAGTGGAACTTTCTTTTAAAAGAAATGCTGTAGAAAATATTGGTAACACTGAGCCAACAAAGGACAAGTGTCCAAAATGTGTAAGTAACTCCTAAAATTCAATACATTAAAGGATAGACAATCCCAAATTTAAAAAATGGGAAAAGACATAACAGGTACTTCACAAAACAGGATATCCAAATGGATATGGGACATTATAAAGATACTCAACCTAATTGGGCAAAGCAAACCCACAAGGAGACAGCTGCTTACGTTCACTGGAATGTCTAGAATTACAATACCACATGTTGGTGAGGACGCGGAGCAACTGGGATTCCCATACACTGGTGGCAAAATGCCAAATGGCAGAAGGGCTTGGGAAAACAATTTTCAGCTTTTTTTTATAAAGTTATACATACACATAACCTAAAACTCAGCGATTCCACTCTTAGAGATATATCCCAGAAAAATGAAACACAAGTTCACAAAAAGATTTGAACACAAATGATTATAGCAGCTTTATTTATAACAGCCCCCAAATGAGAAACAACTCAAATGTCTGTCAACAGATGAATGGATAAACAAATTTGGATATATGGACAATGAAATATTCCTTTGCAGTAGAAAGGAGCAACCTACGGATACGTGTAACAGCAACATGGATGGATACAAAAATATTATGCCGAGTCAAATGAGACCGACTGTCACAATTCCATTGACCTGTGGTCATAGAAATCGGACTCGTGGCTGTCTTGGGGTGAGTGGTGGGGGACAAGGATTGGCTGCAAGGGGAAATGACTTTCTGAGATAATTAAATGTTTTACATCTTGATTGGGGCGATGGCTACTGAGAAATATATACTGTATTTGTCAAAAATTCATTAAATTATATATTTAAAATGGGTACATAGTTTATGTAAATTATATCTCAAAAAAGTTGATTTATAAAAACAACAACAATTAATACTAGGAGATACCAATACACACCCACAACAGTGGCTAAGATGTAAAAGATTGACAATAGCAAGGGTTAACAAAGATGCGAAGCAACCGGAACTCTTGTCCACGTTGGGGAAATGAAAGCTGAAGCAGCCCACTTGGGGAAGCATGCTGTCAGGCAGCGTGCCACTAAGCAGATCATATGCTACCCTATGATTCAGCAATTCCACTATCAGAACTGTGTATATGGAAACCAGAAGATTCATACAAGAATGTTTATAGTGGCATTATTCATCATTTCCCAAAATTGGAAATAAGTGTAAAGTCCATCAACAGTAGAGTGGATAAAGATTGTGATATGATCTTACAGTGAAACACAACATGGCAATGAAAATGAACAAACTCATGTTGCAAGCAACTGCAAGGAAGAATTTTTAAATATAATGCTGAAGCCGTGAAACCAAACCAAAGGGCATGCACCCTATTGTTACCATGCTAGGGATGATCTTTGGGAAGGAGGTGGGGTAATGATCAGGAAGGAGCATAAGGGATTGTATGAAGTGCTGGCAATGTTCTATTTTTTTGTGCAAGTGATACTTAAATGGGCACATTGACTTTGTGATAATTCATCAAATGTACACTTTCGTGTATGCTTTTTTTTTGGACATACACTTCAATTAACGTATTTTAAAAAGCAAATAAACAAAAGCAGACAGAAACCAAGAGGCCCTATAAAGATGAACTAAAGTTAATCTCAAGAAATTCAGTGATAACACAGGATTTGGGGGAACTATGGCACCAGAGGAAGGGGAAGATTTGGGGGCAGAAGACTTCCTTTCTCATCAGCCACCAAATTGTACCTAGTAGACAAGAGTCTAAGTAGCTCACATGTTGCCCCAAGCCTGTGCATCTCCTTCCTACCCTTCTGTTTTAGAAACAGAGAGCACCGGATCTCTATCACCCCGCAGCTCCAGCAAGGGGTTTACAATTGCAAGATAATCCCTAGAGGCCACGCACCCTGGTTCCCATGCAGAAGACTAACCTGAAATTTATTAATCTTTCGTGGCTAGTTCCGTTTGATACATGACCACAAGGCAGTTTTACTTTCGGCAAAGAGTTGCATGAATACACCCAGCAACAACTGTCTTCTTTCCACAGGTAAAGCAAGGGAAGGGGAGGCGGCTGTCTGTGAAGTGATCCCTACTCACCAACTCTGAGCCCCAGCAACATACTCAGAGAGAAGGCCACCCTGCTATGTTCTAGAAAGTTCCCTTTTCATTTTCCCACAACTCAGGCATAATCTCCTTGGGTGCTCTAGTAAATTAACTCCTTCCAAGCTCCGATGGGAATTGGTTGGCCTATCAGCTTTATGGTGGACACATCTCCATGGTTCTTAATATCGATGTTCCAGATTTTAAGCTCCATCTGAGTGCTGCTGCTGTCGCCAATGAATTGCTCACCATTGCATTTGCAAAACCTGACCCATAGCAGGTATTCAACATTGGTTGAATCAATGAACGAAAGGATGGAGGAGGAAAAGTTGTTTTATGGGGCCATGGTCTTAAGAAGCACCAATGGCTTTTCCCCTGGTTGGCGAGGTTCTTGCCTGCCCTATGGTGGGTGGGTGACCCCCTGCCAGACCTTAATCTCTCACTGACTTCATGCCCTCAAGCTACTTAATTGGCTTTTTGGAACTAGAAAGCTAGACTTGGACCCCTCACTCCATAATTCTCTCCCTGCCACCAGCAACATGATGCCTCATCATCTGGATTAAAGACATCGGTATTTAGTGGTAGGAGCAAAAGGTCATGGCCAACTTGATGCCGGTTTTGCTTGGCTTCACATTTGTATCCTTTTGCTCCAAAATAATCCAAGTTCAGAGCACTGTAATGAGGAACCATGTTCTCTCCAATTCAGCCCCTCCCTCAAAGCAATTACATTAATACTCGCCAGTTGCTCTTGAGTTTATAAATCTCTCTGCAAGATGGATGTAACAGACTGGCTGATGGGGTAGCGGCTATATTTTTAGACTTTTTTTTTCCATTTTCTTTTTTCCAAGAGCAGTACTAGCACTATAGTAATGCACCGTTTGATATTTTAGCATTTCAGATATTTTACAGTAAATTACTTCAGTTTATGGCACTTTGCTTCCTTATATAATTGTTATAAATAACCTTCAAATGACATAAAAACCATAAACATTGCAAAACTGAAAAGTAAATTATAGACATTTCAGCACGTACAAGTAGGAACTCAAACACGTTAAGGCAAGCGAGGAAGGTAAGTTTGTTTGTTCTCTCCTTCCCTAACCATCCATCTCATGTTTCCACAATAAATAATCCGCAGTAAATAAATGCTGAGGAGCAGAAGGGATCCAAGGCATACTTTCTTAAAGACTCGAGTGGCCCTGCTGTGGGGGCTGGCTGCAGAGCCAGGGAGCTGGAGATCTGTGCTCAAAGGCGTTGTGTTAAGGATGCTTTATGGCTGCCGGGAGGATTAAATGGAGAGAAGGATGGAGACTGAGGAAGTGGTCTGCACCAGGCAAATACTCAGTCTACACTGCACTCCCCAGGGTGACTTAGAGGTGTTTGCAAGGGCTTGCTGAACTTCAGACTTGCTCATACATCATCATCAGTGTAATAGCTACTATTTATTGAGTGCCTACTCTCCATGGCGTGCCAGGCTCTTTATAAACATTTTCTCATTGAATCCTTTACCATAGGGAAGACACATGGTGGGGGAAACCATAGGTAGGTGGGAGTTTAAAGGAGAAAAGGGCCATTCCATCCGGCCCTCACTTCCATAAAGGGCATTGATATTGCTAGATGATGTTACACCTGAGTGTGTCTATGTAATTAAAATATTGGTTTATTACGTGTAAACATTTAAAATGCGAGCCTGTTTTTGGTAAGCTTGTTTCAACATTTTCTTTTTCGCTTATTTAATAAACCAAGAAACTCAAAAAATGAAAGTGTTTTCTGCTGCCCATTCTACTAATTGAAGTATCACAAGAATGGAAAGACAAGCACCACATGTACTCACCATCAAATTGGTGTTAACTGATGAACACTTAAATGCACATATTGTAGTAACATTCATCCGGTGTCGGGCAGATGGGAGCGGGGAGGAGGGGATGGGTATATTCACACCTAATGGGTGCGGTGTGCACTGTCTGTTTGATGGACATGCTTGAAGCTCTGACTTGGGTGGGGCAAAGGCAATATATGTAACCTAAATATTTGTACCCCTGTAATATGCTGAAATTAAAAAAAAATTTAAAAAAATAAAAATAAAAAAATGTTTTTGAGTTTCAGATTTCTAACTATACTCTATAGAGGTAGGCAGGTGTAGACACTATCTCTTTGTTAGATTTGGAGACTAGTACAATAACTTTAAACTTCTACTACAGATTATGTTACATGATGAGAGAGTCTTATATTCTATCCAAAGTAGTTTAGTTGCATAGGGTTTCAGAGAAACTTCATTATCTTTGCCCAAAACCAATTGGAAGAGTTGACTTCTGATGCAGTGTCCAGCAAAGGTCCAGCATGCCAATTAATCTTATGGGATTGGAGGTAAAATCAACCCAGGTACCTTGAGGGAGGCTGTGAGTACGGATGGAGCCTGGACAGAGGCTAGACAAGGGATTGTCTACACTGTATCCAGCCTGACCTTAAACTAGAGATGTCCTTCTCACTCAAGTTTGTCCCCAAAGGCACACAATCAAAATTCCCTTCTTCGTTTCTTCCCTGAAACTTCTACATACCTTTGAAAACTTCAAGATAAAAAACAAAACAAAACAAAATTTTTTTAAAAAAACTATGCTGACTAATAAGGAAGAGGAACCCCATCCTTGTCTATTTGGAATTGGAGCTCTTTGTACAACATCTTGTTCAATACCATCCAGTCTCCATCTAAATACATCCTGGAGTATTTCATGACATCTTGGGCAGCCTTTTCCATGTTAAAGCAGCTTTGTCTGATAGAAAGTTCTTATTTCTGTTGATCTGAAAGTAGCTTCCTTTCAACATGTAGTTCCCAGGGAACTTTTAAAAATGATATTTTAAAGAAAATGAGATTTTAAGACAAAGTAATAATCCCAAAGTTCTACCCCAATAGACAAACACATAACAAATGTAATTTTTTTTTCAATCAATGACCCTTCAGATATTTATAAATGACTATATATATACCATCTAACTCTTACTTTCTCTAAGTTAAACTTTCCCATTTTCTTGTTCCAGGCCTCATGATACTCTTTACAGTGGGCGTCTATTGATCTCTGGTCCTCCTGAAATGCAGTTCCATGTAACAATACAGATGTAGCTTGATTATTTATTGTAGACCTGGACTTTAACCTCCTAACCTCCTTCCTTTCAATGCTATACTTTTATTAATAAAGGCATAGCATTTATTAACTCTTGCCAGTATGGTCAAAATTGAAATATCTACCAAGTAAGTTAGGAATATTTCTAGTATGGTAAGCAAAGTTGTTTCTTTATATAGGTGGGGGAGTAAATGTTTTACGAGTGTTCTCTTTATAGTATAAAAATGAAGAGAAAGGCAACTTACTTACGGAGGGGGGTGGCATGAAGGACGGCTTTAGCCAAACTCTCATGTCTGCATCTACTCCTCCCCAATCTTTGATATGAACAGACAACATTTTCTCAATCTTATACAAAGTAATATGAAAATACAGTGTCAAGAACCTCATCCCAAGCATGTTGTTTTCTATAGGCTGCTTCTTATAGAAATTCAGGAGCTCTTGCCTCCGGGGCCATGAGATGGGAAGCAATTGTTGCCTTTTATAGGCAAAGGCTTAGGATTTGTTATAATAAAAAGCATAGTCCCTCTTGTTACTGACTGCAGGAATGAAAAATAGGTACTGTCTTCTCTTTTCTCGAGGTCTCAGTTTTCTTGTCTGAAAAATGAGAGAAATAATCCCCAACCTTCCACCAGCACTGTCCAAGAGAACTTTCCTCAGTGACAGAAACACTCTGTGTCTGCATTGTCCAGTTTGGTGGCCACTAGGCCCCTGTGACTATTCACCACTTAAAATGTGATTAGTGTTCCTGATGAACTCAATTTTTAATTAAATTTAATTAATTTTAATTGAATAGCCACATGTAACCAGTGACTACCATATAGAATAGCATTAATATAGACCTTCCTGTTTAATAAAATAAGTAAATGACATGTGTAAAGTCACAGGGGCCATCTGAAGGGTGTTTTATGATAGAATTGGCCCAGAGATGTGGCTGAACTGAGAGGCAGTATGTTCTCATCTTGTCCGTTTCATCTCTTGGTTCTAAATAAGGACTTGTGACTCCAGAAGAGCAAGATTCTACTCTGGACTCTATCACTAACTGGCTCTGAATGCAGCTTCTCCTCTCTGGGCTTCATTTCCTTCTTCTATAAAACCAGGGCCTTGTTTAATTTTGCTGTGACCTTCTAACCCCAACTAGCTGTGGATGCTCAGGACACAAGGATGCATGAGAGATAGGCCCTTTGGACAAAAACACAGTCCTGATGAAACTGAAGCAGGAGGAAGGCCTGGGGCTGGGCATTGATGCTGCAGCTGCCATGCATCAGGGAGAACCTGCAACCATGGGAAGGGCAGGGCCAGGGGAAGGGAACAGTAGTAACAGGCCACCTGGACAGGATGGCCTCTGAGGCTGCCTGGAGGGCCAGCCTGTCATCCTATGCAGAGGCCTTGAGGGATATTCTCTTTTGCAAACTTGGTGCTTTTCATGGTTGGAGCCTGTGCTCTGCCTGAACAAAGAGAACCCCAGGAGGAATCCAATGTGTCATGTCTGTTGCTTACCTGGTGGTACCCTGGGACACCAGCTAGCAGTGCTCCCTTGGGGAAAAAAAAAGAACATATGCTGTCATCTGGAGGAGAATAATATTTTCCTCTAGAGTTCTTCCTACTTTTATAAGCCCCTTTGTCTCCAAATGAAATCAAGGCCCTGCAGTCACCCAATGGGCAGCCAGTAATGCACCCATTGTCAGAGAAAACAGTCACGCGTGCAGGGGCAGAGCCTCTGCCAGGGTCTCATGCTGGCTAATGCAGAGGTAGGTTCAGCTGCCTCGGTGCCCAGACTCCTGGCCCAGTGCGCACAGTGCTGCAGCGTGGTGGCAGCAGAGCAAACTCCCTGCTCTGTCTCAGACATGGGTGCCAGAAACATTACTCTGGGGGGCTCTGCAAGGCCTGGAGGCTGAACTACCCACTGCCCACATCTTCCCTGGAGGAAGCTAAGCAGGGAGTAGGGCAGCAGCCATTCATGATGCCCTGGGTGAGACTTGGCCATGGTTCTGCTTGGGACGGAGTTTGGAAAGGAACAAACTCATTGGCCGTACTTTAGAGGACTGGCAGAGATTGTACGCCAAGACTCTCATGGAACTGGGGGCAGCAAGGACCCTCTGCCCTCTTCATCTGCCAGTCCTTGCAGACATCTCCGCATCCTTCCAGGCAGCTGGCAGAAGCTGAACATCCAGACTCCAGGGCTGCTCTTCCCTGCCTGGCCCCACTAATGGCTGGAGTCTTTGCCCTGTCTGAATCAGCAGGCCCGGCTGCACGCACAGCCGGGGCCTTCTGGTACTAATGGCTTTGGATTCAGTTCCAGGAGCTAGCCCCAGCGGGGATCTCATTCTTGCTGTGCTGGGCCTGGGTGTCTCTCGGGCAAATTAGTTTTTGATGGGGCAGGTACTGCACCATTTCCATTAAGTACCATAATGCAGACATCATTATCGGCAGGTGCCCTGACCTCTCCCTCAGTAATGAGTGGCCATTGATATGTAAGCCATGTAAGCATACTCCCTGCCTGCACCTTCTTCCTCACTGCACTACCTACCACCCCCCGCCACCGTCCCCACACATCCTCTCCTGCTGGATGGAGCCAGGACACTAGAGAGCTTGCAAAAAGAATGGCTTAGTCACTGAGGTCCCTAGAGTGAGGAAAGAGCACTGACCCAGTGGTTGGGAGACAACGGTCCCTTCTCAGGGGACGTGGAGCAAGACACTTTATCTTCCTGGGTGTTTTTTGCTCATTATTCAAATGGGTTTAATAATGCCCACTCTACCTACCTCACAGGGATATTGTGAGGATCGAATGAGATTAAACGTATGAAAATCCTTTGAAGAGTTAAAAGCCCTATAGGGTTGAAAGGGATTGTTTTTAAGCCAAGTGTAAAGGAACTCAGGGTGTGAAAAGGGAAATTGGGGGTAAGAGGGAAATAGAGGGTTTTCCGTATTTCAGGGAATAAGGCAGTTCTTCTAAATGACAGCAATGAAATGAGGTGGTGTCTACCAGCCTTCTGCTCCTTGGTGGCTCCAAGTAGAGGCAGGGTGGCCACGTGAGAACATGGCCAGGGTTCTCTTGCCCAGGTGAGTAGTTTAATAACAAGGCTTGTCCAGATCTCCCTCTCCGACAAGCAAGGTGTCTGGGAAGAGGATCTGGCAGAAGGGTGAGGGTCACTTGTTCTTGAGGCGGAGCGTGAAGAGCTGGAGGAGCCCATGTGAGTGCGTGGTGGCACCTTGAGAAACCAGAGCCAGGCAGGGCTTCCGACACAGTGGATGATTGGAAAGACTCACGCAGCGCGGCGACTCCAGATTTGAGACATAGCTCAGAAACAAGGAAACCGGAAGAGAGAGCGGAAGGACTTCCTGACCCCGGAAGAGTTTTTGCAGTGGCTTTTTATGGAATGCCGGGGGCTTTCGGTTGCATGGGAAGAGAGGCCCTGAGGCTCTCGGGGATGAGACTTATGACTGTGACCACGCTTGGTTAAAATTATTGCAAAGATGTCAGGTGAGGGCCCTTCCCACTGGCTCACTCTCTTCAGAGCTGGGACAGAGAGATTAAGGAGAAAAGGAGGAGGATTCTAGGGAGGAGAAACTGAGGCAGGGAGGAAACAAGGAGAAGCAGCCTGCTAGGTTGTGGTCAAGAACAGCAAAGGGCCTTAGCCTTCGGGAGGTGTAGGGAGGATCCTTAATTTGCAGGAGACTTCACTTTCAAGTCAAGTACATTTCGTAACCCCCAACCTCACAGTCTAATGTCCCAACATTGTGCTAGGAACTGGGGGGATGCAGAGAAAGTCAATCATAAGACCTGTCCCCTAAGAGCTGATAAAATATTTGTACAAATTAGGTAACATTTTAATACAAGAGCAAAATACTGTTACAATGATACGTGAAATGTCACCCAATGAGATAGTCAGTGAGAGAAATCCTTGGGAGCTGGAGTGGCCCAGGAAAGATTTCTTGAAGGACTCGAGTAAGGTTTAGAGTTGAATCCAGTGAAGAAATGGTGTGAACAGTGAGGCAGAGGCCAGGATGCATTTTAGTGATAGAGGAATAGGTGAGAATAGTTGATGCCTTCCTTCCTTGCTCCCTTCCTTTTTCTTTCTCTTTTTCTCTTGATATACCCAACATCATCTAAGTCTCCTCTAAATCCATTAGGGGTTGATTTCCCATTTCCAGCACTTTTAGCGTCAAGTCCCACTCAGCATCCATCTCACTCATTAACCCCTGTCTCAGCCCCGTCTCAGCTCCCAACTTAGCACATGCCAACACTGTCGCCTGCTTAGCAGTCAGGAGCTGCATATCCACTGCTCCCACCTGACTGCACTCCCTGCACCGTGAGCGCGGCACCACCAGCACTTAACAAATGCTCAGTGTGATACGTTACCCTCTTCCACCCCAAAGGATTTCGGAGCAAAGAGCCTAATGCAGGAACTGCCCCTAGAGACACATATTTGCAACTCACTGCCTATGGACTCAGACCCATTAAAATGCAATCTCCACATTAATTTTTTTTAAACAGGACTCTTGAAGCCGCATGACGTTAAAACCGTCTCTCCAATAAGCCACATTAACCAGCTCATCAATTTTTTTTTCCCCTAGTCCACCCTCCCCATAGGCAGTTATACTGGTAGTTAAATGGCATAATCGATGTGTGCTCATTCATTGACTCGCTATCATTTGTGGATTACCTGCCCTCCTCGGTGCAGAGGCTACTTCCGTCTATGGCCTTGCTGTAAGGGCATCTCTGCATTTCTTTAGCACCTCAGCCAGACAGTGGGGCTCAGAGGACACTCAAAATCAAATGGCCTCAATTAACAAAAGAACGGCAAGGAAGAAGGCAAGAATACTTGCCAAGACAGGGCTTAGGGGGCAAGGATAGAGCCTCCTATTGCCATGAGTAACCAAGACTGAGCTGGAAAACATGTCTCTCCGTTGGACCCCTTATCTCAAATGACCTGATTTGGTTGGGACAGGCTGTGTGGGGGAAACCAGGTCAGATCCTTTAAAGTAGAGGTTGAGATGCAAACTCTGGAGGAGCTCCCCGAGCCATGTGAACACAGCTGCAGCTGCTCGTGCTCAGAAGCAAATGATCTTCCCGGCACCCTTTCTCCTAATACTTCACCCCTTTTCCTGGATAGAGAAGGATCCGATTGTCCCAGGTCTGATTAATGAGAAGCCCTAGCACACACTCTGGCATGCTATGAGCATGCAAGGCAGACTTCCATAGCTTTGGTTCTAGCTTGATTGATCCCTGGGGAAACCATCCGCTGGACCTGACTGGCCACTGCTAGTATTCCAGCATCTCTTTCACCACACGCTCAAATTCCCCAGGGTCTTGGCCAGAGAGCAGAGTCTTGGTGAACTGAACTTTATGGGGAGAAGATAATCCAAAGGGAGGGGCCACATCAAAAGGGAACAGGTGCCATCATCTCAAAGGGGACCAAAGAGCTGTCCCACTGCAGAGGCAGTGGTGGGTATGGCCTGAGAGTCAGGAAGCATCTCTTGCCCAGTGTGTCTACAGCCAATAATGGTCCACCTCCTCCTGGCCTTGAACCACCAGCTGGTATTCTTGTGGACTTTCCGAATAGCACTCAGATCCTTTTGGTGCTGACAAAATTCCATGGCAAACTGCCACAAAGATGGTGGCAGAGGATGTGCGATGGTAGCAAGGAAGCAAAGCACTGTTGCTCTTGGAAGGTGCTTTTGGTGGAGGAACGCAGTGAGCTAGACCCTGTCATCAGCAGTAGGAGGTTTAGTGCTAAGTGTATTTTATCAGAGTCATATTAACACACTCTAGTGCCCGCCACTCTCAGAGTATTGAGTTGTAGACAAGAACTTGAAGGATTTGGGCTAATGCTCTCCAAAACCAG
>CAUYRB010005240.1:0-31691 GCA_963574695.1 Propithecus perrieri
CATGCCTGTAGTCCCAGCTACTCGGGAGGCTGAGGCAGTAGGATCACTTGAGCCCAGGAGTTTGAGGTTGCTGTGAGCTAGGATGACGCCATGGCACTCACCCTAGCCCGGGCAACAAAGCGAGACTCTGTCTCAAAAAAAAAAAAGAAATAAGGAAGTCCTTCTTATAAAAAGGAAAGAAATAAGTAGATCCTTGAGAAAAAGGGTAGCATGATGGCCTATGTGTTTTAGGAAGATGGCTGTGTTCAGGGAGGGAAACAGAGCTGGCCGTTGGGAGGTATAACACCAGTATCCATCTGGTGTCCATGGCAGACACCAGAATCAATCACGGCTCTGCTGTGCAAGACGCAGCCTTAGAACCATCTTGACCAGCCCTGCAGTCAGCCATTGCTAGTCAATCAGAGTGGGCTGTGAAACTTGATTGCCTCCTGTGTGTGTCCTACTAGATGAGTGAACGATGGGGAGGAGGAAGACAGGAGAAAAGAGGTTCAGGCCCAAAGGACGAAGACTTGGATTTTAGTAATTCTGAAAATATAAGAAGGATAAGTTTCTGGAGATGTTTCGTTTGTATTTTAATTAGGGCCAGAAATAGAGATCTTTTTGTATAACTCATTATTCAGTTGTTCTAGAAACGTTTTGCTTTTTCTTTCCAGGTCTTTGTCACTAGTGTACAGTTTCTAGGCACTTGCTTTTTTTAAAAGACAATTTTTTCTTAAGTATTTAATAAACCTTGAAAATAGTAACTCCAACAAATGATGTGCCAAAAAAAGACTCTCACCCGTTTTTAATCTAGAAAGATTTGGATGCACCTGCTGTGTCCACTCGTGGGAGTTAGGTTGTCAGAATATGTTAAGCCACTATTTTTGGTTTTTTAAAAAAAAGGTTTTGTTTTCTGTTATTTTTTTAAAAGCAGGTTTTAGATTGCAAAGTAGCAAACAACATTAAAAATGAAATGAAATT
Organism: Propithecus perrieri; assembly: GCA_963574695.1. Classification (NCBI taxonomy): domain Eukaryota; kingdom Metazoa; phylum Chordata; class Mammalia; order Primates; family Indriidae; genus Propithecus; species Propithecus perrieri. The sequence continues at coordinate 961 of CAUYRB010005240.1, forward strand.
GTTTCATTTGTGGTGGAGGTGGGGCAGCTTCTCCTCTGTCAGTGTGTGGGCTGCAAGCAGAACAGAATGTTTATCCTAACTGCCTGTTGAATTTGGAAAATAAAGTTAGCAATAGCCAAAAGGCCTTCTTTTGAATAGCTTATCACAAAAGGGAAAACATACATCTAGTGGCAAGTCAACTGTCCCATATATGCTAGTATTTCTTGGGCGGGTCTGTGAATATTGTTGCTTTACCGTATAAAATTTCATTTCTGCCCACTTGATTGGTTCAAGGTCATTTCCCAGCACCTCTAACTCCAGGTTTGTTGCTGGCACCAATGGCAGTTGAATTTTTTATTGATGATCTTTCCCCTTTTTGTCCTTTCTTTCCTTCTTTTCTCTTTTCCTTTTTCTTCCTTTCTTTTTCATTATCTATGCATGGCTCATGGTCAAGAGCTTACAAGACCCTATGAAAAAACTAGTTGAGAAAGAAGAAAAGAAGAAGACCACCCCGCAGGAAAGTACAGATGCGGCAGCGCGGGAGCCGAGTCAGTAAGTCACGAGCTACTTCTCTCGGCACGATCTTTCTTCCCACAGGTGAGAGTAGCACAGTCCTCACCCACCCAGTCTAGCTGAGGTTTCAGACACAGAGTCATCGTCTTACGTCCTCACTTCTCAGAGTAGATGTATTAACATCCAAGCCAAATGCCTTCCGCGCACATTCCTGCGAGGCCATGACTCACTTATTCCAGTGAGAGACCCATTTCAGGCGACTCAGAAGGGGCCCACTTGTGAGGAGTTGACTGGGGCAAGAAAGGGCCAATGTCCCCAGGGCCTCCTGGCTCTCTGTCTTGTGGCCTCAGTTCCAGCTTCACACTCTCTCTGGTTTCTGGACCCTATCTTGTCCTTTTGTCGCCGCTAGATGCTCTCCTAGACAGGAATTCCCTGGCTTTTCTCTCTCGAAGGAGCTGACCTATGAAATTGCGTTAGTCACCCATGTGGTACGAAGGCATCATTACACAACAGAAGAGTTCGGCTCTGGCATTTTGTTTTCCAGTGTACAGAATTTCTGTTTCTCCTCTGTGGAGCAGAGAACAGCTTCGAGTGCAGGAAGTGACTGCCCCATCTCCATTTCTTGCCTCTTTACAAAGAGGGTTCCTCTTGTCATTTTAAATGCCAAGATGAACTTTTTGACATATGTGGCACGTGGTCCCTAATCTCATACAGTGAGAAGGAGGTTTACATGTGAAGCTATGTTATTTTCTACAGAGATGTAATAGCGTGCAGGAATGCATTCATCTTTGAACTGGCTAACCTAGGAAAGCCAAATAGATGATCTTGCCTCCATTGTTTCCTTTTTTACACAAAAATATTTAGATGACAATCTTATCGAAAAACAGGGTTAGGTTTTTACTGTATTTCTAAAGTTTCTGATATATTTTTTGACCCACAGAAATATTTGCTGCCAATATTAGCCTTTTTAATTTTAAAGCAAATACAGGCTAGAAAAATTTTTTGGTGTAGAATAAAGACAAGTTTTCACTTTAGAACAGACTATAGTATGTGATCTGAATCTAGTACAATTTTAAGGGCAACCAGCTTAACCTATTCCTGGTGATGGTAATAATGCGAGCTATCATTTAATGAGCACCTGTGCCAGGTACAATCCTGGGTGCTTTATGTTAACTCATCCTCATGATAACCCTTAATGTAGTCAAGGTGGTGTTTTCCTCACTGTATAAAGGACGGAAACGAGGCTCAGAGAGGTTAAGGGACTGTCCATGGCCCCCAGGGTAGTAAGAAGCAAAACCTGGAGTATGTCTTTGCATCTCCTTTTCACTATATAAGTTAGTACAATCAAAATAAAGCATTAACCTTCACTCAGAAGGGGACCACCTAGGGTTTTCTTGATTTTTTTAAATTAATTTCAGATTTCTCAAATATTTTAGTATAATACTTCATTTTTAAAAGCTCAAAAAGTACAACCTAGTAACTTTAAAATGACAGTGAAAATTTAACAAGAATTTTGTTCAAAAGTAGCAGGTAAAAGTGAGCCACGGTGCTAGGAATAAGGTTCAGAGACAACAAACGGGTCACTGGGCAGTGATGTATTTTTGTCTTTAAAGATATGGTAAGAGTTGAGTAGGTGCCTGTCCACCTGGATTTGAGAGTGATCCTTTCAGCCTTGTGTAGTTCAGCAAACCTCCTGAGGTGTCCTCTAACACCAGGAATCAGAATAAATCAACGTTTGGTCATTGATTTTTTTTTTTTACTGTTTTTTAAAGTGATAGCTGTATGCATCTATTTTCTTTACACCTAACTACCCGTCTAACTATTTACAGAATATTTACCTTATGATGAAAGCACATTTCAGATATTAAGATGCTACAGAAAGGGACAGAAAGCCAGCAAATTTATCTCTTCTTCAGAAAATGTGTAGCATATAAATGACGTTGACCTTTCTTCCCGTGTATGTGTACATGTATGTGTTGTTATAAGTGAAGTAATAGATATTGTTCTTAAAATCTGGCTGTATCATAAATATAACATTTGCAAAACTTGATAACTATTGTTTTATTTTCAGATTAATTTCATTAGAGGATGAAAACCAGCACAAGGAATCCTCTAGTTTTAAGAGTAAGTGTTGATTTTTATTTAGAATTGCTTTTGAAATACTACTTAATGCTCAACAGCTAACTCGTTTTCTCTTTTGGAAAACTTATCCTAGATCTTTCTTTTCCAGTTAAGAAAAGGCTAATTTGCTTCCTATAGATTCAGTTTTCAATGCTCAAATATGAACGACGTCAACCCTGTAGCATTATTGAGAGAAGCTATGGATTTTGAACCAAAAAATAGCATCACTGGTTACGTCAGCAGCAGCAACAGCCATGATCAAAACCTGGCAAAAAGCTATTTCTGTTCACAACAGATGATAAGATTTCTGCTGTTACCATTACTAGTTCTAACAGCTATTTGGGCTGCAGGGATAGCTTTAATGAGATTGCTTTATTTCATCAGGAGAGTTTGATTTGCAGTGATTTGAGGGGTGGGTGTTGGTCACAATTGGGAACAGATGGGGAGAGATCACGCCCTGCTCTGCCAGATGATTCTACAGTCCGCCAGGGATGAGCCGTACCAGATCCTCAGGTGAATGGAACCTGCGTGTTAGGAAAAGGGGTCAGAGCGTGGGGAGATGACACAATGTGCCGTGCGGGGCTTATCGGCTTTCTGTCTCCTGCTATTACTGCCAGCTTTTTCATTGGTCCTTCACCCATAAAGGGGTAGCGGGCATGGTCAGTTGTGGCAGAGCAGATGTGATGCAACGCCCCACATTTCACTGGCACTCGACATCCTCGGAGAGCCAAGGGAATGTTTTACAGGTGTTACGAAGAGAACTAAAATTACCCCAACTCTGTTGAGCCTGGCCCTTGTGGGGACATATCCGTCTCTGCCCTGCTTCTCCCGTTGCTGTGGCAGCCTTTCCGGGAGATAGGAGGAGGCAAGACAGATCCTAGAACGTCCCCTCTGCTCCATTCTCCTTCTTCACCCTCTGTCTCCCTTCCTGTTTTTTCCAACCACTTGCTTCGCCTACTTTATTCTTCCCTTACTTTATTCATTCATTTGCTTTTCGCCTATCTGCCTGTCAACAGAGAAAACAAAGCCAAAAACAGCTCACTTTTTGCCTCTGATGCGCAGCTCCATGTCACCCGCTCATGCGTGGCTGCCTTCACTTACGCATGTACTTGTTCCTTCGTTCAACAGATGTTTACTGAGAGCCGCCTCTGTGCCAGGCACGGCGCTGGGCCATGGGCACACAGTAATCCACCAGACATACTCAGTGCCCTCCAGGATGGGACTTACAGGCAAAAGGGGAAGCAGATGGTAACCTAATCATTACACAAGTCATCAGGCAGCTCCAGCTCTGGTGGGAGCTCCCAGGGAGAGGTGCAGGGCCATGGGGCCTTGTGTTAGAGAGGCCACACCTGTTTGAGGAGAGCAGGAAACTAGTTAAACCAAGTGCTATTGCAAGGTTTGTAAAGCAAAAGAAACAGCCTGGGCAAAGGCTGTGAGCCTGGGAGACACAGGCAAAGGTCAGAGAAACCATGTTCCAGACCATGAGGGGGAGCGAGTGGCAGGAGAAGGTGGCGGGAGGCTGGGCCTGATCTCATTGGTGGTGGAAAAGGTCTCCATCTGTACAGATCCAGGCCTCCAGCCTCAACGTACCCACGGCATGAGTCACTAGTGTTGTGGGAATCAAGGTAACCGAATAGAAAAATTTTAGTTCTATGGGAAAATGTAAAATGCAGTTTATTATATCTGTATACAAGTTGCAAATCTATTTATGTGGTATATTCATACAATATGTAACAATGCAAGAGAATCAAATTTTCTCTTGTACAGTATAATTGCTTGTGGTATTTGCATGATATTTTGAGATTGTAAATGTTGATCACCTTGTTTTGTATATGCACAGAATAGAATCCATTATAATGAGGTATCTGTCTTTTATTCTGTGACCTTCAGAAAGGCTAATGAACATATGAGCAAACAAAGTTTTAAGGCTGTTCTATTATACACACTCACTACACTTTATTGTTTAGAACAGTTTTTGTTTCACAGCAAAATTGGGCACAAAGTGCAGACATTTCCCACATGCCCCCTCCCCCCATGTGTGCATAGCCCTTCCCACTACCAACATTGTACACTAGGCTGGTATATTTGTCACAGTCAATAAACCCACATTAACGTCATTATCACCCAAAGTCCATAGTTTACGTTAGGGTTCACTCCTGATGTTGTGCATCTTACAGGCATTACAGATGTATAATGATGCATACCCACCATAACAGTGTCATATAAAATATTAATAGTTTTACTGCCCTAAAGATCCCCTGTGCTCCACCCATTCCTCGCTCCCTCCCCTCTAACCTTTGGCAATCACTGATCTTTTTACTGTCTCCACAGTTCTGCCTTTTCCACAATGTTATACAGTTAGAACCATACAGTATGTAGCCTTTTCAGATTCACTTCTTTCACTTAGTAATCTACCTTTTATTTTAGCCAGGACCATATGGCTAAAGTTTATTAGTGTCATCAAGTAATAGTCAATTACTTAAGTCACACATTTGTCCATGGAAGGGGAATTGTTAGATTGCTGTCATATAATTTTCTGGGTTATCTACCAAACATTCAGGTTCACTCTTGGTGTAGCAAACATTCAGGGCTGTTAACTCAGCGTTCATTGAGAGCCAATAGCTGGAGTAAAACATAACCTTAGGACCCCTGTTTCTGCCTGAGTGAGTTTGTGGTTGCTGTTTCTTCCTGAAGCTGTACTTTACCAACATTGCGATAGTACGTGAACACGCGCACCATTCTGAGTTGGTGATAACCAATTGCACGTTATATTACAGCCGAAGATGGAAAAAGTATTTTATCTGCCTTAGACAAAAGCTCTCCACACAGTGCATGCTCAGGTAATCTAGATTAAGGAACTCTACTCTATTTTAATAATTTGACTCAAACTCCTTACAAAATGAAACTGATTCATAATTTTGTTTTCTTTCCCCTCCTCCAAAGGACCTATAGATGAACTATTAGATGTGAAACCTGAGGAAGGTGGTAACATTTATGCATTTCTTTGGGGTTATAATTTGTTTGATTTTTAATTCCTTTTTTACATGCAAGAACATGTAATGTTTATCTTTTTAATAGTTCTGTATTCCTAAGCAAGTTGTTTTTAGGTGACTGTCTTTATTAATGACTTTAAATGTGCTGAAGCACAAATTAGTATGTGTGGATCTGTCAGAGTTAGTATAATTAATTTCATAATGTTCAAACTACTAAAGCTAAAAGTTATGTCAAAGGTCACATGCTACAGTAGGAAAAAACATGGCTTTCAGAATCAGACAGATGTGGATTTGAACACTGGTTCTACCATAAATGGCTTGTATGGCTTTAAATAATTTGTTTCACACTTAAACTCTCTTAAGCCTCAGTTGTTCTCATGCATAAAATGGAACCTGTAGCAACAGCCTTGCTGGGATATTGTCAGGATTTCAGGACATGTATGTATATATGTAAAGGGTGTTTCATGATCTCTGACACAGGGACACTCTTCAAATGGTCACCCGTTGAGGTAGTAGGACTAAGGATATTTTCCAGGTAGTTTTCTGTGCTACATCTTTACTGAACCTTAGGTTTGCCTGGTTAAGTCCCACCCAAGTTCACCAGACCTAAAATCACTTGCTATATAACCCCCCAAAAGAGAATCCAGAACTCTGGATTTGGATAAGACACGTATAGTGTGTTAAGTGATCCCAAGAAATTGTGTGTGTTCAGCCTAATCATAGCCTTTGTTCTCCATCCTACCAAGCATTTCCTTTTAACAACATACGAAGAGTCCAAAATACCCCTGAGATTTGAAGCCAAACTTTAGAGCATCGCGTGCCCTTGTGGCTGGCACGCAGTCTGCCCTGGTCTTACGGGTTTCTCACAGGACTAGAAACTGGCCCAGATCATCCACAGGCCCCGGTTAACCAGGGCAGATGACTTAACTCAGTCTGAGCTTATTATGGATTTACTTCAGAGAATGTGAAAGGAAGAAAGTCTCTGGAAAACAGAGGACATTAATTAAAGTTTTTTTAAAAAATGGAAAGGCACCACACCTCTGGCATTAGGTTTCTAGGGCTTAGGAATATAAACTTGAGGGCAGAAATTTGCTTACCTTACTATAGGCAGCATATTGTGCAATATTTTGTGACTGTGCATATTTTATCAAAATGACTAGTCATTTGTAAATATTGAAATCTACCAGGTAATGGAAGTAATAAGCAAGCAGTTAATGCAGATTGCCATAAATGGCCTCCATTTTTGTAAAAATTTTCCCCCTTGGCTTAAGAACAGAATATTGTGAATAAACATGTTTTTTATAAATTACTTTTTGGAGAGGGAAATATTTTAATCTTACAAAAATCTGATAAAGACAATAACAGAACAAGCTTAAGGACCTACCACCCAGTTTCAGCAAGTCTTAACATTTCACACATATATTAATATTTATAAACACAGGTATGCTTCAACTTATTTTGATAGGAAGATTGTTATTTCTCCTATTCCCAATATCTTATTTATGTAATTTGCTCTTTGCTTTTATCACCTTCTTTAATTTTATTATTTTAATAAATTTAATTTTTGAATAGATACTATATTCACATTGGTACAAAAACCAAATTATAATAAAAACGTATACAGTAAAAGAACACTCATTCCCATCCCCCTCCCCTAATCCTACCTATTTCAATACTCCCATCACCACGCATATCCTTCCAGTGTTTTTCTGTGAAGAAATAGTAAATACGAGTCTATATTCAGTTTCCCTCTCTCTTACCAAAAAAAAAAAAAAAGGTTCTTGGCTTTGGAGTTTGATTTTTTTAAACTTGGTAGTAATGGTATAACACTAGCCTAGTAGTTACGCATTTCTTCACAGAATTAAATTAGAAAGGCAGTAGCCTGAGATAGATGCTTACTTTCATAAACTTCCTCAAAAGCTTGTGCCAAGATACATTGGAATAAGATTGATATCTTTCTACTTATTTAAACTTTTCGTATCTCATTGATTTACGGTTATGATCTTTGTTAGTTTTGCAGACTAGCAGCTCCTATTCTTTTTTTGAGCACTCAATTTCATTCTAAAGATAAAGATACGAATGTGCGTTTCCCTAAAACGTGTCCTTGTTCTCAAGCAGAAATACTGATTTACAAATTAAATGCAATGTCACTGAATTTCTCCTTTCTCTTTATCGCTGCGGATCCACAAATCCCTTCTTCAGGCACAAGGGATGCTTCCCCACTATCTGCCTCTTCATCTGTGTGGTCAACCCATAGGGTAGCATTGGCTTAAATATTAGCATGGCCACTAGTATAAAAATGTTCTCTCGCTGCACAGAGTATTCATGATGACTAAAGAAAAGAACACTCATTAACCGGTTGACTTCAAAACGTGTGCCCTTTGGAAAATTGCCGGAAGGCCCAAATCCTGAATTAAAATGCTGATTACAATATGCAAGACATTAAACAGTCAAGAAATAAAAGAGCTTAATCCAGAGATGGTTGACTTTATAGGACTTGGGGGCTATAAACTCTAGCACCCTGCTGCTTGGGGGCCGGTTCACTCCCAGAGGCAATTCTGTTAGACAAGTAATGGCTAAGGTATGTTGTCAAAATCAGACTGCCTCTGACAACAGCAACGATTCTCAAAGAGCCATTGCTCAGAAAATCACTCCCATTCAGTGTCATAATGAAATTTGCTTTCTCCTACTAAATAGATAATGTAATGTAAAACCAACATTTGACCACAGTTTATAAAAATGTTTTCAGTGAAAAAGAAACTTAGTGACATTTTGAGATACATGAAAGTAGCTCTGAAATTGCTTTGTGACCACATGTGACAATCCAACCTCAATTCATGAGTTTATAACATGTCTTTGTGTTCCTCAGAGTTGGGCCAAGAAAAATAGCAGATAACTGAATTAAAAAGTGGGGTTAAAAAGCAGAAGAGAGTTCAATAAAATTCAACTCACCTAAATCTCATAACTTGGCCTTATCTAAAAGATCTTTCTCTAAGACTAGACTGACTGAACCAATTTAAAAGAATTTTAATTGTCCATATTATAACTAAAATGTTTGTCTTCTGCTATGTCCTTGGTTACTACTTCCAGACTTGTGATTCTAATTTCTGGCCACATATCAGAATGACATCTCATTCGGTAGCTAGTGTAGTTCTGGGTGACAACTTTTAGCCCATTGCAATCACTCCGTGTTTTATCTCTCAGTGCCCGGTTTCTCCCAAGTCACTCAGAACTGTCTCCTGCAGTTATCCATGTATTACTGACTAGGGATCTGGTCACTTCCTCACATACAAGGTGGCAAGTACTAAGCTCATTATCTTTTCTCCTAAACTTTTCCTCCACCCTGTCTTCCTCAGTGTCCTGGGATGTACTGCTGGCTTTAGTCCTTTCAAAAAATAATAGTACATTTTTTAAACCAAATGCTGCTTTTAGTTATTACCATGTAGTCTGTCGTGCTCTGTGTTGATTTATCCCTATAAAGATTTCTGCAAAGATTCTATAAAGATTTTCTACCCCTGCCCCAGGTCGTATGTTTTCTAGTAAGATTACTCGGCTGCTCAGATCTAGACTAAAATGGAGAAGGCATGCAGCTCATCAACAAGTTATTTCTTGTTTTTGTTTTTGTTTTTTTTGGTGCCCACTCAGGGTCTAGCACTGTTGGTTTGGTTTTTGTTTATTTGTTGTTGTTGGGTTTTTTTTTTAATCCCCCCACCTCTTCTTATCATAATCTCTATCTTTTTGCACCAGAAAGGAGTTTTTAGAATCGGTATTCTTGAATTCCAAATGGGTGCCATTCATTACCAGAGCCTTTTATAATAAAGAACATTTTTTTCTTATTAGCCATTTTTGTAAGGTGGTTTCCTCCCTACCTTTTCCCCTGACTGTCTTTTGGGTGATGTGAGGAGAGTGTTGGTGTTTGGGGTTTTTCATCTGCATCGCAAGTGTGTGGCCTTTACGATTAGTCATAATGTCAAGAGTGGGGACCAGGGAGAAACCAGCAAGAGAGTCTTCCTGCTTCACACGCAGATGAAGGGAAATTAAGTGACATTTATCTGTTTGCTTTCCTGTGCTCTTGTTTTTGGTCTATGTAGTTATGTTTCCATCTTCTAGTGCCTAATTTATGCTGAGATCATGAAACTTGGTATGATTTCAAAAATACTACCTGAGTGAGCTGTCCCCCATTTCCCACACTCTGTCTGAACTTGAGAGAGCTTCCTCTGAATGTGAGTTTTCACACAGATATCGCTCATTGGTTCAGGATTAGTTCTTCTAGGGGATGTTCTTCTCCCAGGGGTCTGGGGTTTTTATAATATTTCTGAACCCTTGGGCAGTGCAGAGCAAACAAGCTGAGTGGATCTGCCATCTCCGCCATTCTGCCATGGTGCCTGCACAGCAAAATATTTGCCCAGCAAATATTAATTTATATATGAGATCCCTAGTAGGTGCTACAGTGAGAAAATACTTTGACCTGCCAGTCAGGGGTCCCCAGCCAGATTATCTGTAATTAGTATATGGCATTGGGCAGGCCTTCTAACCTGAATGTTTTTTGTCTCATCTGTAAAATGAGTTAGAAGAGAAGATTTCTAAGATCCTTTTTGGTTACCAAAAAGTATGATTCTTCTTATTGGGAGAAAACAGCAGGTTCCCAGACAGGAAGGCAGGAAAGCATGTTTGAGCAATGGCAAGCAGAGGAGTTTTGCTGAACTGTAGGCTTTCCAGATGGCCATGTTGCTGGGTTGCTGTTAGGGCTGCATTAGCTCTTGGCTGTCGAGGTCTGGAATACCACTATGAGGAGTGCTGCTTTACTCTATAGCTCCGGGGGAGCCCTTGAAGCTTTGTGAGTAAGTGAATAATCTCACAGCTGGACTGAGTTCATTTTCTGTTACTTATCATAAGAAACCTAAAATGGGGTAATTTATAAAGAAAAGGGATTTATTAATATTTCTTACAGTTTTGGAGGCTAAGAAGTCCAAGGTCAAGGGGCTGCGTCTGGTGAGAGCCTTATTGCTGATGGAGACTCCGCAGAGTCCTGAGGTGGTGTGGGATATCACGTGGCATCTTAGTCAGGTCTCTCTTCCTCTTCTTATAAAGCCTCCAGTGCCGCTCCTATGATAACCCATTACTCTATGAAAGGATTGATCCATCCATGAGGACAGACGCCTTAAGGCCCAATCACGTCTTAAAGGCTCTACCTCTCAATATTGCCACCTTGAGGATTAAATTTCAACACGAGTTTTGGAGGGGACAAATATTCAAACCATAGCATGGACTCAGCAGAGGTACCCAGTAGGAGGCTGCCTCTGTGGTGTGCCAGCAGCCTTGCCAATGGGCAAACCCCGAAGGAAGTCCTAGACAGGAATTTGTCATCAAAGTTCAAGAAAGAACTTGGAATTGGAGATAAGAGATTTGAGAATCTTCTGAGATGAGAGTGGAACCGTGAGAATTGATGAGATCTTCCATGGACAATATAGGGAAGGGAGATATGATGCTTAGAATGAAACCGGAAGGGCAACCAGAGGAGGAGGAGGCAGCGGAAAAGGTATTGTCAATGAGATAGGAGGTCACCCAAGACTCCCAGGGGATGACAGTATTTCCAGAGCCAGGCAACAGTGCAAAATGCTACATAGGTCAAGCCTGAGAAAAGGGTATTGGAGCTGTCCGTGAGGATCTCACCAATCATCTTCAAGAGAGCCACTTCAGTTTAGGGTGGGGGCAGGAACTTAATTACAGGCTGGTGAGAAAAGAGTGGAGACAAAGTAGAGTGTGTGGTTGTGGAAGGAAGAAGAAACCAGAACAGTAACTTGAAAGGGTGGGAGGAGGGCGGACAGAAATATCAAGTGAAGATGGATTATTGTTGGGGTGTGCACACATCTCCTGAGGGCAGGGGAGGGAAACATTGGAGAATGAAAGGCTAAAGCAGCTGGACCTGAATAATGGTGGGAGCAGAGCAGGCTCCAGAAGGAGGGGGAGGGCCCAGGGGGGGCTAATCTTAGAAAGGAGAGGGAATGCAGGAAAGGTCATAGAGTTGGAGACAGAGAGGTGAGGATGTGAGTATGTCATGTCTGTTGGCTTTTATTTTTGTAGTAGCGTCTGTGGTTGGGTTATTTGGTATAAAAGTAAACGTGGAGACTTGGGAGCCTGCAGAGAGTGCAGGAGGTAGCCTGGAGTAGCATCTGTGGGTTTGGCACCTGAGACCTCCACAACCTTTGTTCATTCTTTAAGACAAAAGCAGGACAGGGCACCATAACTCAGTAGCCATATTTGCTCACTGCATGGGTGGAAGCTCCGGTTCCAGCTGCGTAGCTCTTACCAGGGCTTCTTTCAAAGAGCATATCGTATCTCTGTGTGTGTCCCTGTTTTCTCTTAGTCAAGTTGAATTATTTTCAAAGAAAATGATAGGATGATTCTCAAGAGCCAACTGACTAGAGTTATTTCTCAAGTCTCAACTTGACTGGTTACAGACCTAAACCTGTCCTTTTCTACTTGTAATTAAGTTTTTCTTATGAGTTATGTGTAGTAATTTCAAACATCTTAATTATCAGTGCAATAATTGGGAGGTTTTCGTGTTTTATGGTTCAGGTCAGTGCCAGTTTCATTGCTTTTAGCTAAGTAACACGTTCTCTTAAAAGAGAAAATGTTCATTGTGTATGTAGCTTGTTAACTGTTAAATAACCAGGATGCTAAATAACAAGGCTAACTTCAATGACAGACCTCAGCACCGGCAAAATCGGTTTTCAGAACTGGCTGTAGGCAATATCCTCACCATGGATCCTCTTCCCGTTTCTGTCCCTAAAACATTTGAGTGTGATAGGGTACAGTATTAGGAATATTTTGACTGCAAGTGATAGAGAAACCCTACTCAAAATAGTTTAGGTTTAAAATTTTTTTAAAAGAAAAAGAATGTATTGATCTGTGTGACTGAGGACACACAGTTGTAGAGTGGCTTCAAGCAAGGCTGGCTCCAGAGGCTTAGACAGTGTTGTTAGGCTTCTCTCTCCAGCTCTTCAGACTGTTTCCGCCCACGTCTTGGCTTCGTCATCACTGGAAGGCTCAAATCTGCATCTTTAGAACTTGGGATCGCAATGAAAGAGAGACCCTCTTCCATCCAGTTTCCATATACCAAACCCAGGGAAGCCGCCGGCATGTGCCCACCCCTGAGTCCCTCATGGTGGCCTGAGAGATGGACTCTGTCCAGCCTCAGTCACACAGTCCCCTGGGCTGGGGGGCTGCTGAGCCATTTCAACTGGTGTCTTACCAGGATCACATGGAGAAGGTGTTTCCCCCAAAGGGAAACCTGAAGGAGAGGGAAGGAATGCTAAGTTAGCAAAAGCCACTGAAGTCCATCATAAACTCCGTAGCACAAAACCTAAATAGTAAAACAAAGATAGAGCTTTACAGTCTGCGGTTATATGTGGAAGGCTCACAGAGTTTCTTACTTGTTGTTAATGTTAATGGTGGTCTTCCTAGATGGACACCTTAACTAAAGCAGGGAAGCTGCCCCCGGAGCTTGCCTTGGGGGGTGTGAGGGTGAGCAGTGAAGAGCCATATAAAGTGACTACAGGAGGAACACACATCATTTCTAGGACACGTTTAAAGTCATCTGCTGCTCAAGGATCTATACATCTATTTGAATTGGTGCCAATAAAATGGGTTTGGTTCAGCAATCATCTGATATCAGTCAGACTAGAAAGTAAATCATGAGAAAGGGTTTGCGCAGGTAGGAAGTGCACTGCAGACATCTGAGAAGTTAGTACACATAAAAAGGGTGATGGGGAGAGAGAAGGAGGGAGGGAGAGGGGGAGGAGGGGGAAGGAAGAGAGAGATGGGGGAGAAGATGCGTGAACATAGGTGTTGATGGATGTTCCCTGACACCGAGAATGTTGCTTTCCTTTGGCTGCTGCCTTCGTCCACAGGGTGGGTTTCCTGCCATGCCAGTGCTGCCTCACCCACCATGCGCAGACTTGGGTGGCTCCTGTGCCCCACCCCCGTTACTACAGCAGTCTCAAAAGCCTGTTTAAAATACCATTTTCCCATCTTCTCACCCACAACCCCTACAGGCTATGTCTTGATGAACACTTCTTTGATAGCACAGACAATAAGAATGCTTAAATTAGACAGTTGTCCGATGGAAGTGATGTTTCGCCACTGTTTTTAAACTAAAGTGACACGAGAGTGATTAAACCCCTCCCCTCCCTGATTTATAGCCTGTCTGCTCAGCACATCAAAAATCCCCTTCATCTTCAAGATCTTTATGTAAAGTGTGGTTGAAAACAGATCCAGCAAAGCCAACACAGAGAAGCTTTATTTTAAAAAGCCTTCACTTACTAATTATCTTAAATAGTTGAGGAAAACCTGGTAATCTCACCTAATATGACTGTATCAGAATTGCAGTGTAGCTCAGAAAAAATATAAATCATGATTTTTTTTCTTTATGATTTAACAACAAAAATCTTTGTAGTCGCCAAGAGGCAATTAGATGCCACAACAAAGTCACAGTTAATAAAGCCATCAGTCCTCACTTCTCAAAATATGTAGAAAACTCAATGAAAGGTCTTGGTATAGAATTTCTGATAGTAATATTCCCATTCTCCTTGTGCTCAATATTCAGTATTTTGTCAATGTTCGTGTGGTAAAGATGGTTCTCCTTTGAAGTCTTCCTCTGGACAGGCAATTAGGTTTAAGGTGTATTTCTTTTGGTCTTCCTGGCAATACTGCAAGGTGGGCATGATTAGCATTATAACTTTATAGGTGAGAAAACAGAGGCTCAGGGGAGTTAAGGGTCTTGCTAAAGTCACACAGCAAGGAAGGGGTGGACCTGGGGCTCCTCCTCAGGTCCTGTGCTCATTTCAACCCTCCAGAGCTGTGCCCTTGGTCTAGGAAGGTCACTCCCCTGGTGCCATTCCTTGATTTGTTCTCTTTCCCTGTTATTCTCTCACTGCTGCCCTCAAGCAGACCACTGGGCTTCTCCACGCCCTCCACTCCCCTCCCTTGCCCTGGTCCAGCGTGTGAGGAGGGTTCTCTCCCCATCCTGCGTGGCAGGACGGGCTGCCACGTGGCCCGTTGCTGTTCTGGCCCAGGCAATATGTGTTGAGGGCTTGCGTCGAAAGATTCAGGGAGCTATACAAACAAGGAACTAAGATCGCCAACGTGCTTTCAATCCTGGCTTTGTTGTATGTTTAAGAAACGTTTGGGTAAATTTGCTTTTATATTAAGGAAAAGCTAAAACCCTAGAGTCTGATGCTCAGAAACTGGACTTGCTTTGGAGGAAAAGGGAGGAGGGAGCATGGGAGTAGAAATTTAACTCTCAGATCTCTTCAGATTATGGGATGGATTTATATTTTGATTAACTTTTTCTTAAATCTGCCCATCGTCCCATCTGTCCCACCCCAGCCCCCGTAGCATTTACTCCCGAGGGCTTGAGCCCTCAGTGCTGATGTTTTGTGCTCCATCACTTCAATCAGCTTGCCTGGGCCCAGTGGCAGGGACCCTGGAACCCGAAGGTGACAAAGATGACCTGCTGCTGTTGAGTGAGATCTTCAACGCGTCCTCACTGGAAGAGGGCGAGTTCAGCAAAGAGTGGGCCGCCGTATTCGGAGACAGCCAGCTGAAGGAGCCAGCACCGACCCTGGCCCTGGGAGAGCCGGACCCCAAGCCCCAGACAGGCTCAGGCTTCCTTCCTTCGCAGCTTTTAGACCAAAACATGAAAGACTTACAGGCCTCTCTACAAGGTATGTACTGCGGGGATTGAAATGGGGTTTTTAGTTTGTTCGTTTTTTTCTTTTTGTTTTAATCCAAAAGCGTATTTCTTCCTTCTTTGTCTTTTTAGTGTTTTCTGTTGTTTTGTCTTATAATCCAATGACCTCAAAATCTGTTGCTCTTGATTGTTTATGAATTATGTCACAGGGTTTAAAAGATATTCCTTTTTATGATTTTCTTTCTATGTTACCATTTCCTATTAATAAAAGGTTAAAGGGGTGGTTTTCCATTGTATTGTCTTGCTTTGATTTTAGGTTTTTTTGTGGCATATTTGAGGACCAAATTGCCCTCATGGTCATGACCCTGTTGTCTTGGCCACCCCTGCCTTGTCACCACCCTGAGTTCGCCACATTCCCATAAATACACTCTGTTCCTGGGTCCTGGCCAACATTACCCTCTTCACTCTTTTGTCACACTGTTATTTAGCACTCGCTCTTGGTCCCTTTCTGTCCTGACCTACCCTACCCTAAGGATCCCCCCAGCTCAGCTCTTCCTGTTCTGCCCAAAACACAGCAGCCGAGCAGTACATCCCCAGCCACAGCAAAAACAGAGTTTCCACACTGATCACAAGGGGTCTGCATCATCAGTAAGTGTTCAGAGCACCCCGAGTCTAGCCAGCCTGCCACATGCTGTCTGAGCATTGCTGGCATGGGAAGCACATTGGTTGACAATGCAAAAATGGAAACTCAGGTTGAAATTTAAAATTTTAAGTTTGAGCTTCTAAACACGCAGACCTCAGGAAAGAAACTATTTCCTAGGATTTCAACACTTTTTTCTCCTTTCATGTGACTTTAATTGTAAGACAAGAATCGCTGTTAAGAAATTCTCATACTGTTTCAGTTTTTCTCCACATTTAGGCTATCTCCTTAATAAACAACATGTTTACATAGCACTTAAAGCTGAGAACAAACGGCAGAGCTAGAATGATTAAGTAATTATGGGCTATTAAAACCTCATGTCTTTGGAGATGAGATCATGAACAAAGGAGTTGGTGGGCAAGACACAAAAAGTCTTCCCCTCTTTTTTATGAAATACATGCCTCCTTTTATCTCCCTTTGTGGGTCCTGTTTTGTAGCCACCTCATTTATTTGCAGTAATGGGGTTAAAGATAGCAGGGAGAAATGAAATCCAAAAATGCCTCTCCACCCTCGGTTTCACCCCTGGTTTCACCATCTCCTTCACGGGAGCTCGGATGAGCAGTGCTGCCAACTGACTCAGTTTCACCGCCCACCTGTGGTGGAGGTGCTAGCGCGCTGTGAGAGTCAGAAGGCAGAGCCCCGGATCCTCAACCCATAGCTTAGGGCTGCTGAAGACTCTCCAGCCATGTTGCAGAACGAACCCCACTCAGACCCCCAGCCTTGGAAACACAAGAGCGACAGTGTTCCCACGTGGCCGGGTGGCTGAGTGTCGGCCGCCGTGAGAGCCCACACAGGCCGACAGCCAGCCAGGGGGTCAGAGCTCCACGCCCTCTTCCTGAGCAGGCAAAGCGAGGAGAGCTGAGCTCAGGGCCCACAGCCGGGGCGCCGGAACCACGCCTGAGAGCACTGACGAAGGCAGCGGCCTCGGGGAATTGCACTTCAGCCTTGTCCCAAGTGCGAGGGAAAGGCACCAAATCACACGGTCTGAGGAGGGGCGTTCTGACAGTGAGAGAGAGGCGCAAGCTCATACCGTGGAAAGAGAAAGAGGTACTACAGAGGGAGGCCGTGTATTACTCAGGCAAACAAAGTCTCATTTGAGGTTGCCATCCTACTAGCACTGTGGCAAGTCATTCATTCAACAAATATTTATGGCGCCCCTCTGTGTGCCAGGTGCTGGGAATCTGTCTGAGGACAGAACAGACAAGGCTCTCTGCAGTCCTGGAACTCACACTTTGATGGGGAGGAGACAGACAATGAACAATAAGCATAATAAATACGTGAAATGTTGGGGAGAAAGGAAACAGTAGAGCTAGGGATAGGGACTGTTGGGGCTGGCAGGGGGAAGTCAGGCTGCAGAACCGAATTGGGTTCTGACTGGGAAGGTGAGATCTGAGCAAAGACTCGCAGGAGATGAGAAGTAGCCATGCGGGTACCTGGGGTGGAGGGACAACCTGCACCAGTGCCCCCGAGCGAGGACATGCCTGGTGTGGTCGAGGGTCTGCGGGAAGGACACTGAGCTTGGAGCTGACTGAGCAAGGGAGACAGGCTCCCAGAGGTCGCCAAGGCGAGGCTGCGTGGGGCCTCACAGCTGTCGGGAGGATGTAGGCCTTTTTTCAGCCCAAGTGAGACTTGGAACCATCATAGCATCTTGAGCCAAGGAGTGACATGATCAGATTAACTATTTAAAAGGATCATTCTGGCTGCTAAAAGTTTCATTTCCTCTGCTGGGGTTCTGTCAAGATCAGTGTTAAAGGAGTTATCTTGCCATTCAGCTCCTACCATTTCTACACTCCTACGAATTCCTAGCAGGTGCAGCCCCCAATTCAGGGAACCTTCGAAACGTGTGGTACAATGAAGGACGGGCGCTCTGCCTCTCTCAGAGCAGCTACTGTCGCCGTCTCCCAGGAAACTGAGGAGCAGAGCAGCTAAGCAATGTGCCCAACATCACATCCCTGGTAGGGGGCTGAGCGGATTTTGAACCCAGGCAGCCTGACTCAGCAATCCCTGCCTTTCACCATCACCTCCTGTGGCCTCTCGGTTCAATGTCTTTGGTAGCAAAAGCGATTGATTCCCCAGCAGAGCCCTGCAGGCCTCTCTTCGGCAGCTGCTGGAGGAGCAGGACTTGTAGTGACCAGTGTGGCTGGGCATCCTGGTCACACACAGGGACGTGGACACCCAGGGCATCATAGAGGAGGAATGTGGGTGCAGGAGTCAGAGTCCCTGTCCTCACAAAGATTGAATGATATTCCCGAATAGAGAATGTGAATTGAGATTGTCCTAGGAAATCGTAATCATGTGCCCCAACCATCCACACATTCGCTCTGGCGCATTCATGCTGAGCCTCCATGGGAGGGGCTGAGGACGGAGCCCCCTCTGCATCCCCTCTGCCTCTTCCTCCTCATCTCCCCAAATTCTCCTCTGCCTTCCTCCTCTCTCATTCTGCCCACAGCCCTCTGGGGAATGGAGAGGAGGGGATGTCAGAAGAGAAGGGTTGCATCCTTCTTCCCTCCTACTGGAAGTCCTAGGAGGCCAAAACAAAGGACTACATGGAGGATCAAGTTGTGCTGAAAATTGAAAGAAGTTAATTTTAGCTGGGATGTCTAAGGGTTTCTGCAGTTACCAGCACAATAGGGACTGGGGTTTCCTGTGTCAGGCCATGATGAGAAAAGTGCGCCGTGGGAGGGCTCTTGGTGTGAGCAGGAGAGCCGGCCAGAGAGGCCGCCCGAGCGGGAGAGAGGCGAGGCCAGGGCCGCACAGTCAATATTCTTCTTGGTTCTCCACTAGTATCCAAAATTTAACTTAGAAGTAGACATTGTTACTAGAAAGATTACCAGCTGCTCAAAATGAATGCACCAGGACATTTTTTAATTTGGGATTCTGCAAAGTTAGGAGTCTTGTTCCAGATTCTTGAAAACATACAGCCTTCTGTTCCCTTCAGGAAATCCTTTTGTCTTACCCGGTTCTAACATGCCGCTGCCATCTGGGTGGGTTTCCATTTAAGGCCAATGTAACGACGGGCTTTGGGTTATCTCAGAATCACATTTCCTCGACCAGAGCTCACTTCTTGCCATTCCTGGCCTAGCCTGGCTCCAGGTCACTGGCATTCCCAGTACCCGGTACTCATGGAACCATGCGAAGGAAAAGACTGTGGGGCGTATTTACAGTTTGCACGCAGAACAGACACTCTCAATGCAAGGCCATGGGACTGTTAGTTCCATCGAAGAAGCAGCACTTTCTGTGCCTGCTGAGGAGCATTCACAAAGCAGGTCCTGGAGATCTGCAGGATTTAGTGTATAGGAGGAACTGTGATCTACACCACCCTCATTTTACAGGTGATGGAATCAAGGAACCTCAGAAAGGCCTTGTGACTTGCTGAGTTGTTGCAGTTCATCCACCATTTGAGTAAGGTCTAAACTCCTCAGCTTGGTTTTCAAGGTCCTTTAGGACCTGAGCTGGTCTCCGAACTTCCTACATCATTGCTTAGCATGTCTTAATGACGTTGTTCTGCTGGGGAACGTCAGTGCGCCTGGCTCTCCCCACCCTGGGGCCTCGGCACGTGCTCCCTAGGGCATGCCCCTCGCCTACACACCCATGAGGCTAACTTCTCATCCTGTAGCATCAATATCCTTGCATCCAGGGAGCCTTCCCTGAGTCGCCCACCTCCATGACACCCAGTACTTAATCATTGCTCTTGCCTTATTGTAAAACTGATTTCATTTTCTTGTGCTCTGGGTTGTCATGGGGACAGGACCCATATTTGTGTTGCTCACCATCGTGTTTCCAGAACGTAGCTCAGTGCCTAGAATACAGTAGATGTTCAAAAAGTACTTGATGGATAGACGGATGGATGGATGGGTGGGTGGGTGGATGGCAGGCAAGAAGGGAGGGAGAGAACAACTGACAAATGACACCAAATTAAAAGAAAACAATCCAAAAATGTGATCCCCTGAGTATGATGCCCACAGGGGTTAGTCCTGACGTCTGCTGAGCTGTACGGAAACCTGGATTCAGCTTAGATTCATTGAAGGCATGCTGTCTAGCCTCTCCACTACCGGGTTTCACCTGTAGGATCCCATTTTACCCCTTACGACCACCGAGCAAGGCAGGAGTGTTTATCCACCCTTTGCAGGTATGGAAACCGGGGCTGAGGGGAATGTGGTTGGCAGGAGAGTGCTTGGCCATGGTGGCTGTGGTGTTCCCACCTTCCCCGTCACGGCCAACTCCACCTCAGAGGTCCTCAGGCTGCAGTCACCAGCTCAGCCCTGGCTCGGCTCTCCCGGCTGGTGAATGGCATTCACAGCAAAGCGCTACTCTGGTTGGTGTTATTTGGCTTCGCTTGCTGCTTGGGCCAGCCAGTGTTATTTCTGGCTGATTTATATTTTCCTTTATGTAAGTAAAGGGGGTAGGGTTGCTCTAATAAAATTTTATATGTGTTTCCTGCAAATGGGTAGCACATTTGACATATCAAAGGATCCTGAGAACTAGGAGAGTCATTTTGTGCACCAGGCTCTGTGCCCCGGGGTCTCAGTCTTCACCACCCCTCTCCTGACAGAATTCCTCTGAGATGGGCTGACATCTTTCTAGCCACACCTTCATGTGAAAAACGCCTCAGCCAACTAACACCAACTAAAGAACAGTTGATGGCAATTATGGGAATATTAGCAACACTAAGTTCTCTTTAAATAGCATTTTTTCCTGACAGAAGCCAAGTTATTTGAAATCTGGCTTGGCATTCCATCCATAATTACCCTCATTGCACCCTTCCCCTAAATAATTTCCAAAGTGATATGAGTGAGGTTAAAATTGCTGCTGAGCTTAGAATTTGCTTTAAAAAAAATAGTGTCACAGCCATGCTATTTTACCCCTTCATGCACACGTAGTCAAGTTGTTAGACTGATACTTAATAACTGTTCTGAAGAAAGAGTGTCACATGGCACACTGGCTGTTGTTTCTGCTTCACACCATGGAGAAAGAAATGACGGTACCCTGGGTGTGCGTGAAAATGCTGAGATATATCCTGTCCCCACCATCTTAGCTCCCAAAGAGGTGATGTCTTCAGGTTCATCCTACCTCTTGTCCCCTGCTGCAGAGAAGCCCCCCAGATCTATGGATTCTAGATGTTGCTTGTATGGTTCATGAGTGTTTAGGTGAAAACCCATGGTTACAAATGAATTCAATTAGGTGTTTATAGTTTTTTCTATAAAGGAATCTGCCATTATCATCCTTTAAATTGTGCTCGAAAATATGATTTGTATTTCTGGTATATTTTAAATATGAGTTGCTATACAGACATTTATTTATAACTTTTCATGTACATGCACATTGCATAATGGGAGGTGAGCTCCATTTTGACATGTAGATTGATTCCTACCTCCTTTTAGGAATGTGGTCTGTTTCATACTTGGAATCTGCCTCCTTTCCAGTGTTCTCTGCAACCGTTTTTGAAAATGAATGTTGTGCATATTTTTGAAATGGGAAGAATTATCTTGTTGCATTCCCACTGTATCAAATAACGTATCTGGATTGGGGAGAGGCTGGTCTCTATACTTCTCTTCACCTGGCTCTTCTCTGAGTCAGTTCAGGTTCTCTCTGGAAGGGCGGGCCTCCACGAACTCAGCACAACAGGATTGAAGAGAGTAAAGCTGCAGGATTTGGACTCAGCTACCTGGGGAGGTGGGGTCCTCACATGGGCCCTTCTGTTTCCTAGGAGGGCCTCTCTCCTTGTCCTGGCGCTGGCCTGAAAGATCTCCTGGGATTCCAATCAGAATGGTGACCCGGGAGACCATATAAGGCAGTGCTTCCCAAACTTTCACTTGCATAACAATCACTGAGTGTTTGTTAAAACAATTTCTGGGCTCCACCCCCAGGGATTTTGATTCACTAGGTCAGCATTGGCCTGTGAACTTGCATTTTTAACCAACGCATAGGTGATGCCTATGTTGCTGGCAAGGGCGCAATACTGAGAACCACTGCTCTTAGAGACTGAGGCTAGGGCACAGGCGTTGGTGGAAAGGTGGCACGGGCTCTATCGAGCACAGGTGGGTCTTGAGGACACTTGGTGTCAAGGCAGGATTTCAGGGAATGGGGTGACAGTTACCCAGTTAGTTTCGATCCTTTGCAGCTTTTCCTATGATTGGCGTTATTTGGCACACATGGAAACCACAACTTTAACTTTCCACATTCACCGCTGTTTTATGTGATTTGGGTCTAGAAGGAAAATGGTCATGGGCCAATTTTCTAAGAACCAGGGAGGTTATATTATTCCTGGATTACACCAAATACTGGTCATTTTTAAAAATTGCTTTATTGAAGTATATTTTCTATACCATAAAATTCCCCCATTGTAAGAAAAGGGTTCAAGGATTTCTTGCAACTTTATATTGCACAACCAACACCACAGTGCAGTGTTAGAACATTTCCATCATCCCAGATAGCTCCCGCAAAATCTGGTGGTTTTGATTGTTTATGAATTATGTTACCTATATGTTCAAATACCTTTCCAATGAATAACAATGCCTTTTAGAGCCATTTACAGTTTGTCATTGTTTTAGACCCAAGTAAATAGGTCACAGGCCACCTGTTTCATTATTCAGTGGCTAGTCTCCATAAGTAAGTCTGTATGCCACTTGCCTACAATAAAGTAAGTCAACCAGTGAGTATTATATAGTATCTACCATGTTCCAGGTACTGCTTTGCCATCTCTTAAAACAATCCTTCATGAGTGTGCATCTCACAGTTTAAAAGAGTACTTTAATAGTTTGTTAATTCAATAGCCATATATTTGCATACCCATTGTGTACCAGGCAGTGCACTAAAGGATATAAAAATGAATGATACATGGTCCCCGGCATCAAGGACCTCATGATTCTGGGAGATGAGACAAAAATGCAAACTAATAAATACGGTATGACTCTATAATTAAGTCCACTGGAAAGTACAAATCTTAAGAGTGGCAAGGTGAACAAATGTTAAATCCTGTAATTTTGGGGCATATACTGAGTGGCATTCTTGCTTTGGAAATTGGTTTCACTGCATCTGAACTCTGTCATCCAAACATGATCTTTCTTGAGGGGCTTATCAGATACAAAATCTTTTCTTTAGGCATAACTGTCCCAACAGTGATGCGTCATCTGATGGTCTGTATTTTACAGTGAGAATCAACCACAGACTTAATCAGCAACATCTACCTGTGCTGCATTAAGTATTTTGGAGCAGATTGATGAAAAAATTTCTTGTCTCATTGAGAAGACAGGACTTACACATAAAGAATTAAAGCAGAAGTGCAGTGAAGCGAATGGTGAAGTTCTAAATTAAATACGAGGCATGCTAAAACGTCCAACTGACAGTAAATGGTGTGGTGAACTGGCCTGGCTTCCCTTATAACGGGTGCGGAATGCCTCTTAATCATCCAGGCGAAGGCAGGGCATGAGGGCGTTACAGAGTACTGGGTGGTTATACGAGCCAAATGCCATGATAAGAGGATGGCATAAAGTTAAAGAGGACTTTCTTTCCCCCTCATATATTTGGACTAGACTGTCATTTGTTTATCTGTATTAATTAACTCTCCCAATTTAAATTAGCAGTGTAGAAAATAAATGGACTGGATCATATTGGAAGTTGAGAAGACATGCAGTTTGCTAGTTCTGTTGCTTCATTTAATGATATTTGTTTTTTTAGCTTTCCCCATTTGTGACAGAAAAACAAGGCACCTGATTTCCTTGGCACATTATTGATAATCTTTGGAATGATCATGAAATGATGATGCTTGAGAAGAAAAATAGGCATCAAGCTAAAAAGCAAAAATGATTTTACCTTAGCCATTTGTGGTTTGCTTTGCAAAATCCAATCTTTTCCTTCGTTTTTCGTATTTTTGAATTGGGCGTGATTATGCATATCTCCTGTCCCCTCAAACGTATTCCAGAATGAGGCAAGGGTCTTGTCATACCTTCCTCTTTCCTTTGGAGGCCACCATGGTTGAGAACCACGTGTGTGCCTAGCAACTGGTGGGTCAGCGTGACTACTCTTCACTAGCTCTAATGTGCTCTGGTTTTAAATATTAGGCTGGTCAGAGAGCAATGTCAATCCTCCTTCTACTCCATGGCCAGCAACAAAGACAAGCAGTCCCAATGGCAACAGCCCTGCAGCGAAAGGTAATATGGTGTCTTATCCCCGTGAAATGACAATTGCCTTTCTTTCCAGTGGCCTAACCTATTTTCTGTCTCTCTCTGCTAATTTCTATTTGAGCATCTAGGGCTCAAAGGAGGGCTATGAGCTGGAGAGCTTTGCACACTCCTAGAAATTACATTCTGACTTTTTTTCTGGCTTAATGTCCTACTTCATAATTCCCTTTATCAAATTGTACCTAATGTGGATGAATCAAATATCTGTCACCATGTGATTGGGTGGTCCCCAAGACTAAGTAGAAATATCAAGGAAGGAAAGACCACTGAGGTTTGCTATCTTTTGCAGAAAATACCCTTGCTACCACCAAATAGGGCATTGAATTCGTGCTCCTCAGAAAGGGTCAGATTTCTTAGTTGTCAAAAGAGGTCTTTTCAAGCTCGGGCCCCGGAGAAAACTGAAGAGCTCGACTGAAGAGCTCATCTGTATTTGCAGTTCTCTCTCTATTCCTTTGGTCATCACCCACTCTCCCTTTGTTGACCACAGGAAGTTAAAGAGTGTGTCTATTCCATTATCATCAAAAAGTGTTTTCATGACATTCTTTTAAGTGTTGTGCAAATAAGTTGCACCTGGTTTTGCCTCCAACAGTGGCAGCCTGGGGAACGTGAGAGGTTACCCGAAGTACAATCTCTCAGCTCCTCAGGGCATAGCCATGATCACACTGAGGACCTTGTAAGACGTTTGCGGAGGTTAAGAGGAAGGGCAAGTGAGCATGTAGCATATTTTCACTGGAGATATCTTTAAAATATCTTGATATTCTCTATGAACACTATAGAAAGATTAATCCACCTGCATCAGTCTTGCCCCATACAGTTTCCTTGTGTGACCTCTTACACAACAAAAGAAAGACAAGTGACTCCCTTCTTTTAAGCAATCTCCTCCCCCATCCCTCAACTAAGCTATATTGAGCTTTCTCAAGTCTGAGATAATCATATCAAGATAAACCCAGTGTTTTGAGGGCTAACTGCACATGGAATTCAATTACTGTTACGTAGTAATAACTTGCATATTACAAACTAGTCTTGCTATCAGTACTTTTCTCTCTATAATAGATACCTCGATTATCTCATTATAAAGTTATACATCTACAAGAGACTTGGGGAAAAAAAAGAGGAGAGGAAAATCAGAAGTATTAAGTGATCATACACTATCTTAGCATTTCAGTGCCATTTTAATGAAAGGATGAAAGACCCTGTTTTATATTGATAGAATGCCATCGCTTCTATCCCATCACTAACCACTTTTAGTGACTTGTCCTCCCGGTATTTTTTGAGACTCTTTTCAGCCAGATGGCAAGCACATTCCTAGCTGCCCTCAACTAAAAGGATAACCTGTCAGAGAGACATTTTCTCTTGCTTCTGACACTCCCACCTGCCGGAGAAGGAAAAAGCACAGGTCATCCAAGCCAATGAACTTAGATTCTCATGTGGAATGATTTATATAAGAAAAGAGCTCCCACCTTCTTTAAAAATCACTTGCATGAGGCACTCTTTTGAAAATGTTCTTCTCATCTGGAAAATAATTTGGTTCTATAATGGTGGTATTCAGGAAGCCATTCAGGTGCTTTGGTGGAAGGGCAATAGGAGGGAGTGTTCCAGTGCAGCTGAGGAGTGAGGGGATTGTGAGCACCCTGGGAGAAGAGAGGACACGTTAGGGGCCTCCTCCCTTTGACAGGAGAGAGTTGGAGAAAGCAGTGACCCTGGGAATGGAGGAGAAGCCAGGCCTGGGCTCCCATCCCTTTGGGCCTCTTGATTCCAAGAGTGTAGAGAGTGGCCGTAATCATTCTGCTAACCCAGCAGATTTGAAAAGATTCCTCCTACAGACACTGGAAAGCCCCTTGCTTCCTCAGCCATTCAGTCTGATTTCTGAAATAACTGTGCTATTTCCTGGTTGTGGTGAAGCGGCAGGGCCTGAGGTTTTGAGTGACTCCGTGGGCTGTGGCCATCCGCCGGGTTGGGGTGCAGGCGGGGGTTGGTTAGCTTACAAGCTCGTCCTTCACTGAGTCAGGCCACGGTTCAGAAATGTTAACCAACCACCAGCCAACCAGCGGGGGCGGGGGAATGTGGAATTCCCTGACGATTGTTAGAGACAGAGTGTAACGAGATTTGTCTGATGGAACATCCTCCCTTTTCAAGATGACCCTGGACCTGCCCGCATCCAGCGTGGCAGCAGTGGGCGTTTGGAAGGTGGGTTTGCTGATGTTTTCTCTTTTCTCCCCAGACCCTGCTAAGGCTGCCTCGGACCTGACTGCCTGGTTCAGCCTCTTCGCTGACCTTGACCCATTATCAAATCCTGATGCTGTTGGGAAGACTGATAAAGAACACGAGTTGCTCAATGCATGAGTCTGTAGCCTTTGGAGGGAGCCCACTAGCCACTCCCCAACAGCTCACCTGGGGGCCAGCAGAAGTATAAAGTGATCAGTATGCTGTTTTAATATTTACGTGCCATTTTAATAAAAGGAAGGGGTCAAAGGCCCTGTTTATATTGGTATAATTATTTACTCTTATTTGGTAAAAAGGGTTTTAGTGTATCTCTATGTGGATCTACACAACACAGGAGTGTCTAGAAGCTGTCTCCAGCCGTGTCTGCTGCCCACATCCCATCATGGCTGCCGCGGTGTCCCTGAGCTACTGTGAGATCCAAGTTCAAGTCATGAACCCACTTTGTATCAGGTTTAAATGGCGTGTCCTGCAGCCTCAGAGGCAGCAGAAGGCTAGCAAACTTAAATGCCACCTGTTCCCCCTGCCTCTGTTTAGAGGAGGGCTGCAGGAAGATTTCCTTTTCCTGCCAGGCCACCTTCCAGCCAGCTCTGGACAAAGCTCCAGCCAACCAAAGACACTGTCCCCACAGCGCTTGCCTGGTGGGCCATGTGTTCTCACACTGGCGGAGGAGCTGGGCTTCTCTCTGCTGCACAGACCTTTCTATGGAAAGCAGCCATATTTGCAGATGCACTGTCTCCTTTGGTCCTCTTCATGGCTAAAATTCAAAAGCATGTATTTCTGGAGCCCCTTTGTGACATTGTTTGGGTTTTTTTAAATTAAATGGAAAAGATCTTTGACATGCAAAGTTCATGTAGTCTGTTGTGGGGACTCGGTGTTGTGCTGAGGGAGTCCGTGCGGGTGTGGGGGCTGTAGTGGACAGAGAAGGAGGACGGGTCCCACCTGCAGCCTTGATGTTGATGACTTGACCCCAAGCATTCCCCAGATAAGGCAGGGGCAGAGGAGAGGATGACATGGGACTTTTGTGGGTCAGGCAGGGGTGGCAGCAACAGTTTTACATTTGAGCACAGAAGTGACTCAGAAAGTCCACCACTGTTAGAGACCCCAGAGCTGGCACCTCTCCTCCCCTCTAGTGTCACAGGTGACCTGCTGCATAAAGGCTACACACATGCACTGAAGCCCACGTACACCCCTTTTAATGAGTAGTGGCCCTGAGTCGGGGTGGGGTGGATGATTAGCCAGGAAGTGGTTCTACAGGCCTGGCTGGGCCACTTCTCTCCTGGGCTCCTGCTGCCTCAGTGCCCAGCTCTGAAAGGACTTCCTGGAACACACACAGGAATGCCCTCGGGGAAGGGCCTGGCCCCAGCAGCCTCTGTCCTAGCAGACCCCCAGGACAACTGGGGAGAGGGCGTTTCTCTGCGCAGGAAAGGACCCTGCAGGGGACGTGGGGCCGGGGCGCCAGCGTGAGGAGCTCATGTGCTGTGCTCACTCGCAGGCCCAGCATGGGCTGTCAGGGAGTCTCGTGTGGTAGAATCCCATTAAGCAGATTCCCCAGCCTGGTATCGTGGGCTTTGAGGATGTCAAGGTTCAGCACCGGGCCTCACTCCGTCACACTTCCTCACACTCACACAGGGGGCCTTGCTGTACCCCTAACTGCCGCCATCCACCCTGGGCCTGCGCGTTTGCTGTGCACCCCACATGGGACACTGTCACAACCCTATGCACCGCTCAGGAACCTCCGCAGAGCCCCCCTGCTCCACAAGGACTTCTCCAAATGCAGCCTCCCTGTCTGCTGTGAGGAACTGGCTCTCAGGAAGAGTCCTGACAATCTCTCAGTGGCTGCCTTCCCCTTCTGCCCCTCTCCCATCTCCTCCAGCCAGGCCAGGATGGCGCCCTGCTTGCCTGTGCTTCGTGTGTCGTCCTCTACCACTGGGTGCTGCAAACCCCGGAGAACGGGGTCCCTGTTTCCCCAAATCTGTCTCCCCAGCAGTCAGCACCCTGGAGTCACCTTGTAAGCAGCGGATTAATGATTGCTGAATGGAGCTTCCCTGCCAGGAATGCGACTAAGGAGTCAGTTCCATCCCGGGTCACATTTGTCTGCAGGGAGAAACCCCACAGCAGCCACAGGAAGAAGAGGAAGCAGGAGGGCCTGGCTGCTCCCTCGCTTGTGGGGGCGGCGAGGGGGCAAAGGGAGAGTACAGGGGTGGGGTCTATTTTGAATGGACTACTTTAAATACTAACAGGCTGCATTTTAAAGTTGATCTGTGGGTGGAGGGCAGAGGAGGATTATGGGAGGGAGTTGGACAGGCCTTACTATAAGGGAAAGAGTTGCACATGGAGGCATTTTCTCCCAAATTTTCTTGACATATTTTGTAAAAAAAAAAAAAAAAGATTCAATTCCCTTTCCCATCTGCAATCCACTTGGCCAGCCTCTTGATCCCTTTTGATAGACGTGTTTTGATCCGGGCTCACACAAAGCCCCTCTACCACCTCTCCAGTTTAAGGAGAAGCAGCTGCTGCCTGCTTCTAAGTGGCCTGTGTGCCGGCTGGGCCAGGGGGCTTCCTTTGGGACCCACCTGGGGGCCCTCCCCTGCCGCCTATGGGCTGTCTCCAGCGTGAAGAAAACAAAGGTGCCCTGCCCTCTTCCCATACCGGCTCACTTCTCCCTCATTTTGCCCCATGTTGGGAGGCCCGTCTGAACCACACTGCACAGGAACCCTCAGGCAGACTGTGAGAGCACCTGTTCCTGGAAAGCTCACCTGCCCTTTCAGGTGGTCTGTGAGCCTCCCTTCCCTTGGCCCACATATAAGGAATATACGCATTTAAGGGAGGGAGCCAGAAACGATTGTTTCCTTCTTTCTTCTTTCCCCAGCTGGCATGGGCTCTTGGTGCACTTTATAGATTCATTCCCTTCAAAATGTAATTTTAGAAATGTCAAGTTGATTTTGAGTTCTGGGAGAGTGAGAAAAGCATCCGTCAGCTTCAGAATTAGAAATGCACCAACTTAGGAAGAACCAGCACTTTTTGTCGGAGGTTTTTGTCCAAGAAAACATGATCCACTCAGAGTTGGCAGCCCTGGGAGCCCTGAGTTGCCAGTGGGCACATGGACCGGGCTCATCCACTGTGACCAGTTTTTATAACGGGTGTGGGGCCAGGGCCGAGGCCCCTGAAGGTGCTGTGTGTGACCGCCCAGCCATCTGGGGAAAGATGGCACCTGCCAGGTCTTTCCTGCCTTCAGCCCATGCCCACCTCCTGGAGCCAGCTAACAGAGCTCCACACTTCCCTCTCTCAGAGCCTACCTCAAAGAGACCCCTACCCTGAGGCCAACCCTGGCAATGGCTCATGGCTAAATAGTAGCACTATTTGATTTTGCCAATATATCAAAGTTGCACCTGTTTTTGTGATCAACTAGGGCCCTCCAGGCCTTGGCAGTTAATCCTCTGCTTTATTTAAACCATCTTCCCAGTCCTCTGACTGCCACCTCCCGCTCCCAGGGCAATGATGTAGGTTGCTTCAGCTTTGCTGGAAAATGGACTTCAGCTTGGAGCCGACTCCACATGATTGGCAATGGTTGCCAAGAATTCCGCCTTGAGGATTCTGATAAATGAGTGTTTGGGGGTAGGAGGTGATGGCCACCAATACTGCATTAGACCTGGTCTTTCATGGGGCTTTTAGGGTTAACATTTTTTTTTAATAGAAAGTAACTAAAATTTTGGAACCCCAAAAGAGGGGCATGTAAGGGTGAGAAAAGAAGAAAGGAAACCTCGCCCAACTGAAACTGACTCCAACAACCACAAAAACAGGTAACTGAAAGTCTAGGTGTAGGCTTCAGGCACAATTGGATATAAGGGCTCAGTTGATGTCTTCAACAATTGTCCCCTCTTCAGCTACCAGCTGTAGTTTCCCGTGTTGCTTCCTTCTAACAAATGCTTTTCATCAGGAGGCAACATGGCCACCAGCATCCCTAGCCAAAGTCTTGGAATTGAGCCTGCTTTGGGTCCTGTGGCCACTCTTCAATCACTGAGACCAAGGGGTGCTGTGGTGTCTTAGTCTGTTCTCTGTTGCTAGAACAGAACATCACAGACTGAGTAATTTAAAAAGGAAAGAAGTTTATTTAGCTCATGGTTCTGGAAGCTGGGAAGTCCAAGGTCAAGGGACCACACTTTGTGAGGAAGGCCTTCTTGCTGCGTCATAACGTGGTGGAAAGGCAAGCGAGCATGAGAGGAGAGAGAGAGAGAGAGAGAGAAAGGAGAGAGAGGGAGAGAGGTGGGAGGGAGGGGGAGAGACGCGCGGAGGGGGACGAAGGGAGGGGAACCCAGAGCGAAAAGGGA
>CAUYRB010005242.1:0-15156 GCA_963574695.1 Propithecus perrieri
TAAATCTCATCAGCTCAAAAGTCCCAAATCTCATCATCTAAATCAGCCAGAAACAGGTATCAGAGGAGACTCTGTATAGTCTATCCTGGGGCAAAATTCCACTCCATCTGTAAACCTGTGAAACTAGAATCCCACATGTCAATGTCATCGTCTGTGGACTAGGGATATTGACGTTTCCCTCCTTGTATCGATCAGTCGGGGCTCAACCAGAGGAGTAAACCAGTAGGAGATGAGACAGAGCGACCGAGAGAGAGACAGACAGACAGACAGATCTGGAGGGAACAGAGAGCAATTACAGGCCCAACTCCTTTGCACTGGACCACCGCTCGTGAGCAATCCCACCCCACGCCATGCTAGTAGGACACACAGGACACAAGGGGATGAGGGTGCGCCTAGCCACGGTGGCACACTCTAAACCCGTCATTGTCCTCCTAGAGTTATTGCGAGGCACAGGCTGTGTCCGAGAGTGAATGCAGCAGGCACGGTGGCTCCCGCCGATGTTGTTATGATGGTTGTCACACCTCCTCGCCTGCATCAGTCCTTGGGGAGCACGTTTACGGGCAGACATGGCAAGTGGGCCCTGTGGGGCTGGTTCATGGACTTGAGGGAGAGCCGCATTAATGCCCATGGGGAGAGAGCTTCTCTCACAAAAATCACGCTATTTCATCTTCCTTTAGGCTCAGGAAATCGGGGAGTCAGTGTCTGGCTGGGAGGAGGCTGAAGGAGGGTGTGGAGCCACCCCACAAGGCTAGAGAGTATGGACTTTTTGCAAAGCTGGAGGCTTACTTTGCTGGGACCAAAAGCGAAGTACAGGACTGTAAAAGGAAGCGCTAGGAAGAAAACAGGCAGGCCCTTGAAACGGGAGGCTGGAGGCTGGAGGCTGGAGGCTGGAAAAAAGACAGAAGAAACTGGCTGTGGGAAGGGCCATTGAAACGCAGCCAAAGCAGGAACACATCTGGGGTTCTGGTCGCATGAAATCAACGATCCCCTCCAGATGCATTGCCTGACACGGAGGAAGGAAAAGCAAACGTGGTGGGTCCCAGCTCAAGGACGGCTCCTTAGGGCGGGGCTCTGGCTTTAAACCCCTTGGTTGTGGAGTCTACGCGGAAGACCACTGGGTCTTTCTGTGGGGCCTGGTATTTGGGGCTGGAATGGGGTTGGGCAGGGGCAGGGGTGTCCTGGGGTCCAAGTCAGGCCAGGGGACGCTGTTTCCTGGGGAATGAGGAGGAAGGTGCAGTTGAGTCACCACCAAAGGCTGGAGGGGTTGGAGCTGGGAAGGACGTGCCCAGTGTCGGTTTGGGGGTGACACGTGACAGTGAATGGGAGAAGGCTCAGAAGCTTCAGAAAGGACCAGGTGGGTCCACGCAGGGCCAGGGCTTCAGAGATTAGGAATGTAAGGGTGGGGCAGGTATGAGGTGCTACCTGGGTGTGTGGAGGGGGGAGGAGGGGAGAGCTGGCAACTCTAAGGCATAGGAGCCCGGACTTCAGGCTTCGTTCGGACTCTCATGGGCTCCCTGACGTCCCAGGGGTCCAGGCCAGCCTGGACTGTGGAAAGGTAATGACATCCCTCTTCAAGGGCACAGGGACTCGAAAAGAACTGGGGCCAGGTAGGCTGGAAATACCCAGCCCTGTAACCTCAGAGTGAGGTGCGGGTCAGGGGGCAGGTGGTGGGGCCCCACTTGTCCAAGCTCATACAGTGAATCAGGGACCCCCGCCACAGATGGGAGACCCTCTTTGTCCTACTGCCTCCGTCCCCTGGCCAGGGCATCACACCTCTGGGCAACATTGTAGCCGAGGTCCAGCTCTTAAGAGCCTGTGTTTGGACGCTGTAGCCCGTGCACTGTCTCTGGGAGGCGCCTGATAGAGCTCACGCTGCCTGGAGGGGCATGGCGCCGCTTCTGCTAGCCCAGCAGCAGGGACTCCCCTCAGACGAGGCAAAGACACTGCAGTGACATGACAGTGACAGCGGGAGAGCTCTGCAGGCGCTGGGAAGCCAAGTAGGGGGCTGGGCAGCAGCCCCGGGGGAGGGGGAGCCCATGGGCTGGGGCATGGGAAGGAGGGGGGCAGAGTGCCCAGGGGGCGCTGCACCCCAGGGGCCACTCTCTGCAGCAAAGGGCTCCTGGACGTGGAGTGAGTGGAGAGAATTGGACCCTGCCCCACACGCACGGCTCTGTGGCCCTGGGCCGGTGACTGCGCTGCTCTGAGCCAGGGATGGGGATAAGAATGCCCCCTCCCAGGACCACAGCGGGGAGTAAGATGACCTGAAATACTGACTTGCCCGTCCCAGCGCCTGACAGACGTGATCCCTCCCTGACCACCCCCGCGAGGACACCCCAGCCATCAGGAGTGGGGACTCCATGCTCACTCATCCAGGATTCGTGTCCTGCCCCACTGCCTCCTGCCTATGCAATTGCAGGCAAGTCCCTCCCCTTCCCTGAGCCTCAGTTTTCTCATCTGCAAAATGGAATCATAATAGCACTGCTCTCCAAGTCATGGTGAGGACTCAGGGAGATAATCCTTGAGAAGTGCCTGGCACAGAGGACTGGCTTGATCAAAGGCAGGGGGTGTCATCCCAAGCTGGGGGTCTGGGCACCCAAGCACCTTTTAGATGGTGAAGTCCTGGACCCACAGGAGGGATCGTTATTTCCACAACTACCCTTCACTCCTGGTGTCCCCTCCAGAATCCTGGGGGCCCATGGCTGTCCCTCTCCTGCCCTTTGCCATCTCCTGTCTCCCATGCAGCTTCGGGAGGGCAGGTCTGGTCCAAGCTTGATGGGCTGAAATGGATTCTCTGGGCTCGTGACCTTGCGAGTCCTACCGAAATTGCTGTTTTCCTCTACCTGATTATCGATGGCAGTGCAGGCGAGCCAGGGCCCCTCTTTGTGCCTCCGTGAGCAGCCCAGGCTGCGTCGCCCTCCCCCACTCTCCCCAGCGGGGGGCTCATCTCTGACAATCTGGAAAAATGCAGCAAACGCTTTGAAGACACGTTGTGCAAAAAGCAGAATTTCGACAGTATAAGCCCTTCCTTTTTTCCCCCTTTTGTTTTCTTTTCAATGTCAGTATCTCTTGCTCATTCTTCTGTCTAATGGAAGATATGAAACGAGTGATGATTCTAGGAAATTCACGAACTCTTGTAGAGTTGTGGCTCCCGAAGACGTACTCATCGGCAGCATGAGATACGGCTGTGTGTGCGGAAACGCGGGCACTTCCGCGGGGCCATCGCAGTGCGGGCTCGCACCGTCTCGCTGTCAGGCTGTCTGTCATTATCTGCTCCTAACTGGTGCTCTTGGCTTCAGTTCCAGACTGTGACATGTGGGGAAGTGACGTGAGTCTGTCGGTCCTGCCTGTAGTTAAAGCAGCCGGGTCACCTGTACTCTCCCACCTGTACAGCTCCCTGGAGCCCAGGCCCACTTTCTGCCTTCATGATGTGCTCCGGAGAGAGCGGGGCCCGGGAAGGGGGTGGCTGGAGAAGGTGGCGGAGTCTCTTCCTGAGTTTAAGGGGCTGCGTCCCCCTCCTGCGCTGTCTCATCTGCTCCTCACAACGCCCTGCGGGGCACCAGCATCCTTCCCACTTTCAGGTGAGGGCACCTGCCCCAGATCGCATGGTCAGCATATGCACCTCCATCCTCTGAGACCCAGGGAAGGGCAGTGACTTGCCCAGGGTCGCACACTAGGCTAATGGAGAATCAGGACGGAAATCCGGGACCTTGGCCATGAGAGCTGTGTTTAAGGAGGGTTTGTTTATCCTGCATCCCTGTGGCCTCTGCACAGAATGGTCTGCGAAGGCTGATTTTAAGAGTCAGTGTGACCAGATTAAGGGACACCCAGGGAGTGGTAAAGCATTAATTATTCTCAGTCCTCAGTAGTCACTGAGCCCGTGCCTCTTCTGCTGGAAAAGAAACCCAGGTGGTTTTGCTTTTGATTGGAATGACTGGGCCGCCCCAGGTGTGTCTGCGGGGGCGTTTCTGGAGCAGACTGGTGTGTGGGTCAGTGGGCTCAGTGGGGAAGATCCACCCTCAACGTGGACGGCACCATCCAATCACCCGGGGGCCTGGGGGAAGAAAAGGCAGAGGAAGGGCAAATTCTTGCTCTCTCTTCTGGAGCCAGACGCCTCCTTCTCCTGCCCATGGACGTCAGAACTTCAAGTTCTCCAGCCTTTGCCCTCTAGGACTCACACCGGCAGCCCCCTGGGCTCTTGGGCCTTTGTCCTCAGACTGAGAGTTGCACCACTGGCTGCCTTGGTTCTAAGGCCTCGGGTCTTGGACTGAGCCATGCTGCTGGCTCTCCTGTTCTCCAGCCTGCAGATGGCAGATCGTGGGACTTCTCAGCCTCTGTGACAGAGTGAGCCAAAGGCCCTAATAAGTCCCCTCTCTTCTTTCTCTCTCTCTACACACAGACACATGCACACCCCTCTGCTGATATACCTCCTATCAGTTCTGCCTGTCTGGAGAACCCCGACTAAAACACTACCCTAGGAATGCTCAGGCCTGGCCAACCCCTGTCTGGGACACTGGAAATCCCCTCCTGAGGTTGGCCAGGCCCTGGAGTTTGCACTAATGAGGACTGCGGAGACAGGGGCAGAGAGATGACCAAACACAGGCCTCGTGGCTGCTTCCCTCTCTCAGAGCAAGTCAAGATGGACAAATTCCATTTTCCTTTGCAAGACAGAGAGGAGGGGATTGGGAAGGTGGCTTCTGCAGCAGAGGTGGGGCTGGATGGGTGCAGAGATTGTTTAACAGGGGCCTGAGCAGGAAAGATTCAACGCTCTGGGGAGGGGACAGCAGGCTGTGCAGCAGAGCAGGCAGTCAGTAGAGCATAGGGCAATCAGGAGGGCTTCCTGGAGGAAGTGATGTTTCTGCTGGGATCAGAATGACTAGCAGGGGTAGCCAGGTCACCAGGAGAGGGAGAGGCTCAAGGCAGAGCCACCAGCCTGTACAAAGGCTGGGGGAGGAGAGCAAGCACCCAGGGCTGAGGAGGTGCAAGGGCCCAGCAGAGTCAGCGTCAATGAAGATCCCAGGAATGGGGCAGCCCAAAGCTGTGAACAGACAGAGCTGTTTCACCCAGGAGGGAGCCAAGGCCCAGAGAGGATCATGGGCCCGCTCAGATCACACAGGAGTTAGTGACTGCATCTGGGCTGGAAGCTACTGCCCGGGCCACCTCTTTGGCCTCGAATATTTCTCTGCACCCTGGGCCCCCCGGCCAGCCTCCACCAAGCGGCTCCTTTCCCCACTTCTGCAGCGATTCCTCTTTCACCTTCCACCTGGTGGCTGACACCCGTCCCAACGCCCCGCAAAGCAGCAACAGTTACTGGATGTGAGGTGAGGAATAAAACACTCGCTGCCGAGCCATCAGGCAGGAGAGCTGGGAGCATCAGGGCTGCGACACAGGTGCCCATGGCTGCCTTTCCCCGAAATGAGCCCCAGGGGGGCCAGCTCGGGGCCAGCGGAGTGGTGGCCCTGGCGTGGCCCTGCCCTTCCCCAGCGCGCGGGCCTGGGTTTTCCTCCCGCCAGAGCCTCGGCCTCAGCGGGAAAGAGCCGCAGCTCCCAGGCACCACCCATCTTCCGAGCCCCTCTGGGCGGGAGGATGCAGGGCCGGCTTCCAGTCCCCCTCCGGACTACCCCTTCCCACCTGTGCAATGGGGTCCTTGTCCCTGCCTCTGGGCCTTGTTGAGGGGACTCAGACATGTAAAGGATGCCCCAGCTCCTGTAAACCCCAGCATTGTGCCGCCCCCTGTTTCTGTCATTGCCGTTATCTTTGTCCTCCCCGCCGTCTCTGTGCAGGTTCTCCGAGCCTGGAGCTCGTCCTCAAGGAGCGGGTCCCTGCCCTCCGTCCTACCCCTCTGGGCCCTGAGTCCCCCTCAGCAAGTTTAATCCACCCTTTCCAGGCCGAGGTTCAATCCCCAACTGCCCTCATCAGAGCCAGGAGGGGAAGCCCAGCCTGGTGGAGGCCAATGGGAGGCTGAACTTCCCACATCGGACTCCGACCTGCTGTGTGACCTCAGGCAGGTCACTGTCTCTCTCTGCACCATGGATTTGTGTCATCAGTAAAGTGGAGCAGAACCATGCCTTTGGCTCTGCTCATTAGTGTTTAGTCACTGACATTGACTGTAACTATGGCATGGGTGGAGTCAGGTTTACCATTTTATTATCGATTTGATGCTCATCTCCACTTAGTTTCTTTGTTTCTCTTTTCCTGCCTTCTTTTCTATTAGTTAAATCTATTTTTTAGAATTTCATTTTTATTCATCTGTTGGCATTTTAGCTATTCTTCTTTGTATTAGTTTTTTTATTATCATTTTAGGTGCTCGATCTAAGGATTATGAAACATATCCTTAACTTGTAACCTTGCGTCTGTGTAGTTCCACTCTCTGCCCTCTCTCACTATCCTCTGTTATAGTTGTCATATGTATTATTGTGTCTACATACATTATAAACTCCACAATGCTATATTGCAGTTTTTTGCATTAAAAAAATCGATGCATCTTTAAGAAAATAAAATGAGAAATAGAATTTTATATTTACCCACACATTTATCATTTCCGGTTTCTTCAGTAAATCTTTGAATATTTGAATTTCTATCGAGTACCATTTTCCTTCTGCCTAATAACTTTATTATTTACTGTAGTTAAGTTTTGCTTCTAACAAATTCTCTTAATTTTCTTTTATCTGAAAATGTTTTTATTTCACGTTCACTCTTGAACGATATGGAAGTCTGGACTGACCATGCTTTAAAGATGTAATTCCACTGTCTTCTGGCCTCCATTGCTTCTTGTTAGAAGTCAGCAGTCAATCGAATTTTTATTTCCCTGTATGGGTCATTTTTCTCTAACGCTTTCAAATGTTTCCATCACTAGTTTAGCAGCAGTTTGACAATAATGTATCTAGGTGTAATTTTCTTTGAATTCATCCTGCTTGGGGTTTGCTGAGTTTCTGCAATTTGTAAATATTTGTCTTTCATCAAATTTGGAAAATGTTCACCCAATATTTCTCCAGATAGTTCTCTCTCTTTCTCTCCCTGTCCCCCACATCTTGCTCTCTTTCTCTCTCTTCCATGTATGTTAGATTTTTGTTTTGATATAATTCTATAGGTCCCAGAGACTCTGTTTTTCTTCCTTTTTTTCAACTTTTGTTTCTATATCCTTCAGATTGGAAATTTCTATAGATGTATCTTCAATTTCTTCATTCCTCTGCATTTAATTTTTGATTAAGCCATCTACTGCTTTTTAAAACTGTTGTATTTTTCACTCTTGTAATTTCCATTTGGTTACTTTTTATAGTTTTTATTTCACTGCTGGGATTTCCTATTTTTCCTATTTTTCATTCATTTTACTTTATAACCTTGAGTTTAATTATCATACCTGTTTTAAACTCTGTTTCTGATAATTCTAACATCTAGATCTTTTTGAGATTGTTCTCGATTGATTGCCCTTTTCCTGATTTTCATTCCCATTTTCATATTTCTGGTAATTTTAGACTTTTTCCTGGACATTATGAAAGACTTTTTTGTTTTTGTTTTTTCTCTGTAGAAATGTGGGATTCTTCCTGTGTGCTGGCCTGGGGGGCAGGTGCAGCCAGGGCAGACAATAGTCCCGTCCTTACCCTGGAGGCCTGTTCAGCAGCAGCTGACTCCTGGCTGGGCTCTCAGGTCCCGCTACTTCCCCATTGCAATCTGTTCCCAATGTGGCTGTAAAGGAATCTTCTCAGAATACATAACTGGTCATTTTTCCCTTTCCTTGGCCCTCCCTGCCCCATTCCGTGAGTCCCCTTCTCTTAGGTAAAGAACAGACCCAGCACGTTGATCTGCACAGCCCTGCACCATCAGATCTGGGATGGTACCTAACATGTTCACCCCCCACCACACACTCTCCAGATATTCAGGCATCTTCAGGCTCCTGTGAGTGACACCCTTCTTCCTGCCACAGGGCCTTTGCATGGCTGTTCCCTCTGCTGGTATGCTCTCCTGAACCCATTTCCCCCAATCCACCTCTCACCCTTTAGTCTCAGCTCAGCCATCATCCCCTCAGGGATGTCCTCTCTGACCTTCTGTGACAAGGTCAAATCCCTTACGTGCCTTCACAGCACCTCGGCCCTGTCCACTGTAGCAATTATTACAGCTGAAAATTCGTACTAATTTATGGTATTCTCTATTTGTCTGTCTGGCATACTAGACTGTCCCCTCCATGAGGTTAGAGACTGTGTTGGTCTTGGCTCACATGGTAGTTCCCAGGGCCTGGAACAAAGAAAGATCTTAATCACTTCTTGGGCAGTCAGGGCCTTGGCCTCAGCAACATGCCCCACTTCTCAGCTCCAGGCCCCATTTCCATTTAGGAATATGGTTTGGTCTTATAAGGACAGCTTATTTTAGGCAGACCCTCTCATTGCAAGGGAAAAAACCCAGATAGCTTATTCCCGCAACATGGAGAAGCCTGCCGGAGAGTGAGGTTAGCAGAGAGGAAAGTAGAGATGAGATATGGAAGGAAGGAGATAGAGCCCCCGGTCCAGCCAGAAATGAAGCGAGTTCTACTTCCCGTACCTTCCAGTTGCATGGGTCAGTAAACATTAATTCTCTTAACCTGAAACTTGTAACATTACTTTTATAGAAATAAATGTATGAGTCTATTACTTAAAGTTTCCAAGGTAACCAAAAGAAGAACTAAAAATATAGTAACGTTGGCAGACGCGGAGACAGGCTGGTGTAGACATGAACTAAAGCCTCACCTATCAGCAGGAAGCTGGGAGGTGGTGGGACAAACATATTATTTAGCTTTATGAGGGCAAGAGTAGGAGAAACAGCTAAACGAATTAAAATTGGTTTCCTCGGAGGAGCAGAACTCAGTATGAGAAGGGGTTCAAGCAGCCACTACTTTTTGTCGTCTCTCTGCTGTATTGTTTTCAAAACCATATGCATGAACCACTTTGCATAATGAAATATACAAAGTCAGGTAGGCACATAGCATAATTGCAGCTCCTTAGGTTGACTTAGCTGAGTGAGCCCATTTACTTTTTGTTTTATGAAAATAAAATATCACATTTATAACTAAGAAAGTTAAACATGAAGAGCCACATACTTTATTTTGCTGAAGCCAATGTGCAAAGTTTAAAAATAGAACCTGGAATCATTTTCTCTGTAGTGTTTACAAAACGAATGACTTGTCCAGAGGAGGACTCGGTCATCAGAACTGTCCCAGGGGCATCTTCCCTGCAGGAGCAAGGCTGAGCACCAGACGCCAGGCTTGGCCCCTTGGCAGGGGTCGCCTGAGCCACTCCACTGCCTGAGGGCTCCTCCCATGAGGGGATTAGAGGCACGAGGGCAGGGCAGGTGGCCAGGCCTCTCAGTGCCACTCCAGCCTCCTCCCATGGAGCTCGGGCAACCTCGGGCAGGCATCACCTTACTCCTGCCTTTCTGCGCAGTGGCCTTCCGGGCAGCAACCCGCACTCAGGCCGATCTCCTGGGACAGCAGCAGCTACTTTAAGGCAGTGAGCAGGCCACGGGGACTGACCTCCACGGGGAAGGGACCACAGCTTTGGAGTGGATGAGGGGCCGCGCTCTAGTCCTTTCTCCCGGATTTCCTCCCTGGGTGAGAATAATCTTCCCAATTTACCCTCCTTCCGACCTCCCTTCCCAAACCAGTCCCCCCTCAAGCCCGACCCTTCCTCCTCCTCTTGTGCACAAAAAGACAAAGCTGAGAAGCCCTGGCCAGGCCCCTCTAATCTGAGTTTCCACAGTGCTGGAGTGGACTGTCCATGAGGGTAGACAGCATACCTACCTGTCTTCTTCAATCCTGTATTTCCAGCACTTGGCACAGCCCAGAGCACAAAGGGGGCACTCAGAAAATGTTCACTGAATGAAGTAATGAATTCTATTATAACATTCTATAATTCTGTGTCTCTGCGATTCTGGAATTCTATATTGATATTACTTTTCACCAAGGATCCCAACTAGGAGGAGGAGGAGGAGGGGCCAGGCAGGGAGCCCGTACATTTGAAATGGGCCTGACGTGAGTGTGAGAGCTCCGTTCTCCAGCCTGGCAGAGAAGGGCTCCCAAAGGCCAAGGCCAGCCACCCGGACTGGCACCGCGGGTCTGCTTCCAGCCCTGCCCACGGCCCCACGTACCAGCCATGTGCACCCGCCTGCGGTTCCAGGTGGCTCAGCGCTGCCGCTTCTCTCTCCCAGGCCTTGCTTCCCTTCTGGAGTTCGGCCCTGCCCCCTGGTTACAGCTTGTTTTAGGCAGAATTTTTTATTGCAAGGGACAGAACACTGACAGCTATAGAAAGGTGTAACGATTTATGGGCCCACATAACTGGAACATACAGGGGGTGCCCTGGCCTCTGGG
This sequence comes from Propithecus perrieri, assembly GCA_963574695.1. Lineage (NCBI taxonomy): Eukaryota > Metazoa > Chordata > Mammalia > Primates > Indriidae > Propithecus > Propithecus perrieri. The sequence continues at coordinate 10,334 of CAUYRB010005242.1, forward strand.
ACGGCTGAAGGCAGGGGCTCAAACCGCTTCCCTAGGGCTCTGTCTCCTCCCTCTCTTAGCTCCACTTCCCCCTCAGGCAGGCCGTGTCCTCACTGTGGAAAACACGCAGCAGCCTGGGCCTCTGTGTTCCTTACAGTGTGGGATTCCAGAGAAAGAGAGACCATCTCTCTCCAAGTGTCACCTGTCTCATTTCAGCGGTGGCAGTGGTGGCTCTAGGGGGCTAAAGGCTCAGGTGTCTTCCACGTGATACAGAGGAAAGGAGGGACCCCCTGATGTGACTGAACCTCCCCTCCCCTGGAGCACACAGAAGGTGAGAGCGAGTCCCGTGAGCTGGTGGCCCAGGTCTACTCGGTCCAAGGACCATGGGCAAGGACAGGTGTAGAGCCAGGTCAGAGGGCTCGGAGACAGGCCTTGCAGAGGATGCAGAAAACAGAAAAACCCGACTGTGCTCCTCAGCCCCTGGGCTGTCTGCACCGTGGCAGGAGAGAGGGGAAGACTGGAGGGACTGGAAGCAGGACGGACCCCCACCACGGACTCTGGCCCCTAAAGAGGTGTTGACCCGGGTGCCTCCAGGCACTGGGCTTCTGCTAGGCTGCCTGGGGCTGCAGACAGAATGAATCAGCAACCGGAAGGTGGATGCCTTAGAATAACCCAGGGTTGCGGGGTCCTGCCTGACATTTCAGAGGCACTTTGATATGTACTTGAGTCATCAAGCTCATCAAAGGCATCAAAATGTTATGATCTTCCTGGGAGAAGTGGGGAAAGGAATCAAGTAGAATTAAATATAGCTCAGGTTCCAGAGTATGTCACCATGGAGACATTACTACTGTCTCCACAGGGTCATCTATGGGTTGTACACATTGGGGAAAAGCAGTTTGTCAAGCGCTCCTGCGGACCCTGTCCCAAAGTCTCTTTCAGGGGCTCTGAGGCTATTCAACTTTTAAAAAAGCCCACAGTTTTATTGCAGTAAAATTGATGCACAAATCTGCACACATTTCAAGTGTACAGTTTGATGATTTTGACATGTGTCTGTACCCGTGAAACATCATCACAATCGAGATAATGATCACATTCCTCTCCCCCCCAAATTTCATTGTACTCCTTTGTCAGCCTCCTACTCCACCCTCAAGCAGTCACCAAACTGCTTTTTGTCACTCTATGTTAGTGTGCACTTTTAAATTTATTTTTATTTTTTGACACTCTATAAGACTATCTCGATAGTGTGTGTTTTATAGAATCATAAGTAGAATCGTAGAGTTACTCAGTATAATGTTGAAATTCATCCACACTGGTGTGTGTATCAATAGTTTGTTCCTTTTTATTGTAGAGTAATATTCCATGGTATGGATACAGCACAGTTTGTTTATCCAGTCACCCCCCTTAATGGCCATTTGGGGTTATTACAAATGAAAGTCTAATGAAATGTGTAGTGTACAAGCCTTTGCAAAACCAAGTGCTTTCTTTCATTTCAGGTAAATACAGAGGGGAGGAATGTTCACGTCGTAGGGTAGGTGTATGTTTGACTTAAAAAAAAAAACGCTGAAGTGTTTTTCAAAAAGATTGCACAGTTTTACGTTTCACCAGTAGCCTACAAGTGTGCCTATTCCTCAGCGTCTGTGCCCAAACTTGGCATTATCAGCCTTTTTTGTTGTAGTCACTCTAGTGGGCTTTTGGATTTAATTTGCATTTATCTAAGACTACTGATGTCTGATAGGGCAATGGGGCTAACAAACTAGCTAAGGGGAAAAATAAACTGTCTAACAGAAAGTAAGAGGAATAAACTCACAACACATAATGGTCCCTTTGAAGAGAAAACTCATAGCACAAGTACCCTTTTGTTTGATCAACCACTTGGGGCCTAACTCATTATCTCTAAGAGTTAGTTTTCACAGCCTTGAAGAGCCCTAAGCGGACAACAGGGGTGCAAACTGGCCGCTTCAGTTCCTGCCAGAACCACACTCGAAGGACTTTGATAAGCCAGCCTCACAGAGAAGACAGACACAGCAGCTGGACAGCCATTTTTACTATCAGCTGGCAGCAATCACTTTTGTACTTTTTTTCTTTTACCCCCTAATAAAACCCCAAACCTTTTATCCTCCCTGCCGGTACTTCCTCTTTCTTTCTTTCATGTGCCGTACCCTTGCACTCTCTCTGTCTCTGTCTCTGTCTCTCTCTCTCTCTCTGTCAGAAAAAGTAAAATAAACTTTTTACTTCTTCCTAATCTTTGTGTCGAGAATTCTTTCTCATCCTGCGTCACGAGTCCCCACCCTAACAATGTTGAGAAACTTTTTTATTTTCTGATTTGTTGTCTATTTATCTTTTTTTAAATAAAAATGTCTGTTCTTTTCCCCATTTTTAAAATTGAGATGTTTGCTTTAATATTATTGAGTTTTAAGGGTTCTTTATAAAAATCCTTTACCAAATACATGTTTTGGACATATTTTCTCAGCTTTTTTATTTCTGTAAGTATCTTTTGTATGATAGTTTTTATTAAATTATTAAATAATTTTGATGAAGTCCAAAATTTCTTTTATAGTTTTTTTCCCTACTTAACACCTTTGAATTTGTTCATTTATTCATTCATTCACTCACTCCTGTACCAGATATTTACTGAGAACCTATTATGTGTTAAACACAGAGAGCACAGCAGGATTCTCGCTGTCCTCACACAGCTTATAGTCCGTGGGAGCAGCAGACATAAATAGGTAATCAACAAATGAATACATAATCTGAAACTGGGGTGCTTGTTATAAAGGGAGAGACTAGGACAACATGAGGGAAGATGACAAGAGCTTTATTTGGATGGGAGTTCAGGGAAGTCCTCGCTTAAAAAACTCAGTTTAAACTGAATCCAGGAGAAGAAATAGGAAGGGGAATAGATTCCCTGGTGGCAGAAACTGCTTGTGCAAAGGCCCTGGGGCAGGAAGGAGCTTGGGGCAACCTGGCCACAGAGGTCCCAGAGTGGCTGGAGCGAGTCTGGAACCCAGCCAGGACCAGGTCGGGTGGCACCACACAGGCTGTGTCAAGGCCTAGAGGCTTAACAAGGGCAGTAGGGGACACAGGAGAGATTTAAATTGGGTTGTGATGCCACTGGGCTCCTGTGTTTAAAGCTCTTTTTCTGTCTGCAGCATGGAGAGTGGGCTGGGGGAGGGGCAGGGAGGGGAGCATCCCACAGGCCCTCAGACTGAAGTGTGGATGGATGTGTTCCAGGAACTGCAGGCACAAGCAGCCAGGAGTAGCGAGGGAAGGGGAGAGGGCATGAGACAAGGGTGGGGATTTGGGCAGCGCCAGGCCACATGGGGCTTCATAAGTGCCAGTTCAGAGTATGGCTTTTAAACAGAGAGGAATGATGTAATCTATTTTTTTTTTTTTTTAGAGTTCTCCTTAAGCTCAGCCTTCCTTTGTCAGACACATACTCCTGATGAGGTGTCAGGAGGCTCAGCTCCTACAGGATGGGGGAGGGTAGTCACATTAGGATCCTGGCACTGACCTTCCCAGCGGTGTGGCCTTGGGTGGGCTCCTGAACCTCTCTGAGCCTCAGCCCCCTCCTCAGGGAACAGGGCTGGGTCCCTACTCCATAGGGCTTTTGAGAGGGCCTGATGGGCTCAGGCATATGGCTCAGGACTCAGTATTATTGTCCATGTCATTATGAGTCCGTTTTCCTTGTAGGGTAGAAGGCACCACGACATCCCAGGAGGCAGAAAGGCCAGGAGTTGTACTTCCATTTTCCACATTAAAAAATTATGGTCTAGGGAGGAGAAGTGACTCTTCCAAGGGTTGCAGGTGACAGGCAGAGTCCAGGAGACTGAGAGGCTGATGGTGGTGGGGTGGTTAGAGTTAGCGCTCTTTGGAGCCCAGTGGACACAGGGTTTCTAGCAGGGAGGGACCCGGCCAGCTCTGTGCTGCCAAAGATCGCTCTGAGGCTGAGTGCAGGGCGGGCAGAAGCTGGGGAGGCTGAGACAGGGAATGGCAGGTACTGCCTTAGGCATTGCTTTGGGCATTGCTGCAGCTTTTGCCTTTGGCATTGCTTCGGGCATTGCTGCAGCATTACCTAAGTCAGGAAGTCTCAAAATGAAGTTTCAAATTACCCTGATCAAAACAAGATGGGGCAGGGAAAATTTCAACCAGTTAGAATCAAGATGGCGGAGAAAAAGAGGGTGTCACCCTGATTCCAGGAAAACACTACACCTGCCATGAATATTCCTCCCCTTGCTTAGTCTATAATTAAGCCGTTGCTCAAATCAGTGGTCCCCAACCTTTTTGGCACCAGGGGCCACTTTCATGGAAGACAGTTTTTCCATAGATGGGGTGGGGAGGCAGAGCTTGAGCGGTGATGTGAGTGATGGGGAGCAGCCGTAAATACAGATGAAGCCTCCTTTGCTTGCCCGCTGCTCACCTCCTGCTGTGAGGGTCTCCCTGTCCTCCCCCACCCCCTCTCCTGCCTTCCTAAGTTTCATAGAAGACAATTTCTCTATGGTGGCGGTGGTGGGTACAGCGGAGCCAGGGAGCTCTGTGGCCTGGTCTCTCATAGGCCAGGGGCAAGTACCAGACAGGTACTAGTCTGTGGCCCAGGGCTTGGGGACCCAGGGTTTGGGAACTACAGGCTTAAATTGTTGGGGAATTTCCATGCCAGTTCTGCTTAAAACCGCAAAGCAGCTAAGTAGAGCAAGTAGGTAGAATACGCACCAGCTAGCTGAAACCACAAAACAGTTAAGCAGAGTTATAAGCCTGTCATGACTGTACTGCTTATTGTAAACCTATCATAACTATACTGTTTGTTATAAGCCTATCATAACTGTACTGCATTTAAAAACTGCTATTAA
>CAUYRB010005243.1:0-11028 GCA_963574695.1 Propithecus perrieri
AATTAGAAAGAAATTAATTGGACAACTAAAAATATATAGAAAAAATTACCCGGGCATGGTGGCGCATGTCTGTAGTCCCAGCTACTCGGGAGGCTGAGGCAGGAGGATCGCTTGAGCCCAGGAGTTTGAGGTTGCTGTGAGCTAGGATGACGCCACGGCACTCTAGCCCGGGCAACACAGTGAGACTCTGTCTCAAAAAAAAAAAAAAAACTTGTGGAGAATGACTCAGTCTTTTTCTTGCCGTCCTCAGTACTAGTATGAGGCACTCTAAATAAGAGGTGCTAACTTAATGGTTGGGAAATAAGAGAAAGAGTGAACAAGATGTCTCATTAATTAACATGTAATCCCTCCCACAATCTTGAATAAGCTAAGAATATCCAGGTACATATCTCTTAATTTTATAAAAAGAAATACTAAAAGAAAAAGACAACCAGAAATTTACCACCATTTACTTTTTTTCCTCTCTATCTTGACCGTAATTATTTTACTGCAGGATTTGTTCACAGATCCATAAAAATCTCTGTTCAATTGTCATGTTGTCATATTCTAGATCATAAGAAATGACTGAAGGTTTTGTCAACGGAAAAAAAGACCAAACTCTGTAAAATAATTTTAAAGAGATTTGCTCTGAGCCAAATTTGAGGACCATGACCCGGAGCCACGCCCAAGCGGTTTTGAGCAGTGGACTCGGTGTGGCTGGGTTAGTTTTGGTTTTATACATTTTAGAGAGACAGGGGTTACAGGTAAAGTCATAAATCAATATGTGGGAGGCATATATTGGTTTGGCCCCAAACGGCGGGACATCTCAAAGCGGGGGCTTACAAACCATAGGTGGATTTAGGGATTCATTAGTTGACCATTGGCTGAAAGAGTTAGGTTTTGTCCAAAAGACCAGGAATCAGCTGAAAGGAATGTTTGAGGGTCTTTTATCTATTACATGATGCTATACCAGAATCAGGTTGAGAACTAAACAATGTCATGAAAAACCTATTTATTGAGATTTTATCATTTGTAGGCATGACTCATCTGGCCTCCTTAGGAAGGAATTTTGAGCAAAAGAAAAAGATCAGAGGTTAGCCCTCAATAGCCTTAGGCCTGTTAATGGGTTACAAAGGATGTCCCCAAGAAGGGAGGGGGGGCAGATAAGGCATGTCTGACCTTCCTCCTGGCAGGCAATTTAGTTTTAAGATATTCCTTTGGCCACGAGGTGGTCCATTTAGTCAGCCGGTGGGGGGTGAGCCTTAAAATTTTATTTTGGTTCACAGTTTCTAAATTTGTTTTGTAAAATATCAAAACTATAACTATGCTGAAATAAAAATAAATAAATATATAAATAAAATCAATTTTCCAAGTCAAAAAACCTATAACTTATAATGCTTATACATAGCAAGAAACATGTGATCCATATGATTTATAAACTAAGGTTCTGAAGTCAAGTAAACATTTAAAGGAATGATTAGGAGGCAAGAAAGCAATAATTCAGCCAATTTTCTTTGAAGCTAGATACATATATATATGCTTTATGTTAAAGTACAGGAGGAGAAATGTGTGAAGAGTTTGCTTTTGAAGTAGCAATCACCTCAGTTTATCTTATCTGTATCCAAGGTTTTTAAAAATTTCAGTTGTCACTCTTGTATATATATATTTTCCTGGTTTCTTTTCATTTGAGCCCTGATTTCTACGGGGTGATTTTTTGTCCCTTGGACTTAAGGGTTTTTAAACTTCAGCCCAAATGGCAGTGCCTTTACCACTCAAACATTAGACCTGCCCTGAGAATCTTTCTCTTCTCTCTGGGTTGCTGGCATGGAGGAGTCATTCCAAACTGGCCTCAGAACAAACACATAAATGAGGAGTACCCTTTTGTTTTTTCTCACCTCTTCCTCATCCACCCCCCCCACCTCCACCTACCCAAGTGATTTTTTTTTCCTTTTTTTCCTTCTCAAAATGCAGATGGGGAGTCTTGCTGAATGTCCTTCTCCGGAGGGAGCCCTCCAGACCAGGGACTGTGGACAGACGTGCTGGATCCTAGATAACAATTCATAAGGCTTGCTTTGACTCTTTACTTGCTAGCTATGAGCTCTTCCCCAGGAATCTGGAAGATCTCTGGGACTCTAGACACTCTCTGCTCTGTCTTTCTTTTTGGAATCCCTCAACACCTGCCTCTTCCACCTCTGAAGCCCAAGGCTCCAGCAAACATCTAAGTAAGATATGCTTGTCTGGCCACTTGCCATGTCTGGAGTTGCTATAAACTTTATGCCCACCTTGCCTGGGAGACACTTACAGGTGAGAACGATGCGAATGATGCTTTGACAGCTCAAAGGGCAGTACGTGATTGCTGAGGGGCCCCAAGATTGAGTTTACTAATGGATCCATACACAGCACTGGCTAAATATGGAAGGAGGGAGGCACATGTGCCTGTCCTGACTTCCCAAAAGGTGAAAGTCTTTCCTGGTAAATCCATTATTTGCAAATGATGTCAAAACATGTCTCTCGTTTCTCCCTGGCTACTTCTCCATGACTCTCTGTTTGTTTTCCCATCCCTTTCTCCTCCTTACTCTCCCTTTACTATTTCTTCCCCCTCTTGGAGGGCAGTAGGGGGGTAGATAGTGATCCTCAGTTTCTCCCAGTTAAGACAAACACCTGTACCCTCGTGACTAGTTGTGGTTCATCACCATGGACAGTGCCCGCCCTGAGTCCTGTTGGCTGAGCTGTGGCTACTGATGAGCACTTGTTGGACCCTGTCACCTGCCCTACCGTTTGCATTTGGAAGCCTCACGTATCCGTGTTTGGAGGTTTGACCCTGGTAGATAATAGTTTGTATTCTCTTCATTCCGTAAAGTAGTAGTGCATAAGTTCCCTCTGGCCATTTGGGGATTTAATTACTCTGTGAACTGCTTTGGCTAATTTTTTAAAAAATATCCAGTTCATGTTTTGTAACAATATTGGCGTAGTGGCTTTCCAGACTAGTAGGATCGTTTTAAAAGATACATCTACTGTTTTGATACTGGCATCTTTTCTTGGCTGTGCCTTTCTTTCCTTTACGTGAGAAGGGCTCCTTTGTACCATTTTAGGCAATAGGAAATGACTTGCTTTTTTAGTGAGTATATGAATACTCACCATGCAAAACTCTCAATTTTTTATTAGCCATATTTTACCCAAGTATACCTGACAGGAAAGAACACCACCTGAAAATGATTTTGACCTGGCGATCTATTGCCTAATCTCATATATCTTGATTGGAAATAAAAATCCACTTAATTCCTTGGTGATTAGGACACACAAAATTCGTCCTCTAGAAACTGACTAGAGCATCCCCTGAAGACTCTTGTTAAATCCTTTCATTTTTTATAGCCTCATCTTCTCCAGGACGACAGGGCAGACAATCTTGGTGAGTCAGTGTCTTAGTCCATTTTGGGTTTTTATAGTAAAATACCTGTGACTATATAATTTAAAAAGAATGGAGATTTATTTCTTACAGTTCTGGAGCCTGGGAAGTCCAAGATTGAGGGGTTGGCATTTTATAAGGTCCTTCATGCTGCACCACCCCATAGCAGAAAATAGAAGGGCAAGAGAGGGTCAGAGGGAGAGAGAAAAGAGTGCCAAATGTGTTCTCGTATTAGGAACCTGCTCCCATGATAATGAATTCACTTGAACCCACTCCTGCAAAGACAGCATTAATGCATTCATGAGGGTGAAATCTACATGGCCTAATCACCTCGCGTTAGGCCTCACCTCCCCACACTGTTGCATTGGGAATTAATTTTCCAGCACATGCTTGCTAGAGAACACATTAAAACCATAGCAGTCAGGAATGGCCCTCTTCGCGCAGGCTCCCCAGAACCTCTGAGTCCCATTTACGATCCATGCAGTAAAGGTAGAAGTGACTGATGCTTGGGATCCTTTGAAGATGGGTGGGCAAATGGGTGATTTGTTTGTCCTCTTTCTAAATTGAGAGTGATTCTTGAGGCTAAGCAAGGGGATGTCCTCTAATTTCTCAAGTTCGCCTGAAGCTTCCTTTGGAAATCTGTCTCCTTTTAAACTAACTTAACACGCTTTAATCATTTTTGTGCAAACAAGTTACCTGCTCTCACTTCAATCCTCCTTCCCTTGGCCTCTGGCTCTCCTTACATGAAAATCTTACACAGAATGCAAATTACCCTGTACATACAATCTCTCTCTTTCCCTCTTTTGCACATTAGAATTTTGACAGCTGGTCTTTTAGTCAGCCTGTATCATTTCCTATCCCTTAGATACCTTTTTTCATGGTCCCTTGCCTATTAAAACAGAGGCCTTTAGCCTCTGAAATTCCATGGTTATGCCTCAAAAATCAGTGCGGTGGAGAATTACTCAGTGCCACCAGAGAAATTCTAGTGACAGAGAAACCTCATGGTGTTTGGGATGTTGGAAAATTTGAGTAAAGCTGACCTGACAGCTTCAGGTTGTGTAGGATTCAGAGAAAGGACAATCTGATGGGAGTGTTTTCCTGAGGGACAAGTCATATCCTTTCAGACAAATGAGTTTTCCATTGTGCATCCAGGGAAGTGAGGCCAAATTAGGCTATTGCTATGGAGCGAGACTGGAAATAGGCGTAAGTCTGAGGTCCTAAACCTTAGAAGCTGAGCACAAGATTTGGAAACCCCTTAATGTGATTTTCATAAGGGAGACTTCAGCTACTCCCACCTGTTACCGATAGCTGACTTGTTGATTTATGCTTTTAAACTTTTCAACGTGATGTTCCCGGATTGCTCTGGAAGCTAAGCATAATTGCAAAACCAAAAATCCACAGTTGTGCTATTTCATCACCTCCAAAACTAAATACTTCTTAAAGATGACTCAGGCCTGCATGGAAGACAGTGTCGCATGCCTCCTGCTCGCTGTTTTGTGCATGCCTTCCTCGATTCCTTCAGTCCCACTCACACAGCTCTGTTCTTTATTACAGGAAGTTAGATGAGTGCTGCCTTTGTGTAAACTAGCAATTCAGGATGAACTTTGAGGAGAGTTGGGGAGACAAGAGAAAGGCACTATCCACTGGAAAATTACCTTCCTCACTAATTTAGGTATTTAAGCTGTGACAAGTTTGCACGGTTATAGAGAGACATTCTATGGCCTCTTAATGTGCCTTTCCCCCTCCACTGTGTGTTAAAACATGAAAACAAAAGTCTCATGGTATCATGATTCCATGGGGTAAGAGGGGCAGTACTGAGATAGAGGAAGCCACTTGAAGCATTCAGGACTCACTCCAGGATCTGGAACGGGATCACACCTGTTAAAAATTATGCTAGCATCTAAAGAATTCGAGATTTTAAATGATCTCATTCTACATAACCTTATAGATCCTATAAAGAAGGGGATCACAATAATAATATATTGTGTTATGGAAGAAATTTTATACTCTGTTGTGTCCTAAATCATACCAATAACCTGGAAGTCATACGCTTCCCAGATCATTATGACGCTCAAAATGTTTTGTAAGATGGGGGAAGGGAGTGGAAATATATTAATATATAAATACATATTTACCCAGCCTTTATTCTGGGTCCCTTCCTCAGCTATTTGAGTCACAGTGGAAAAGAAACTCAAGTTCCGTGTGTAGAAAGTGTAAGCCTCCTGCCTGTTGGTGTTCTTGAAATCACCTTATGAATTCACAAGCTCTAGGAGCTTGGAACAGAGAGCAAATGAGAGGCACTTTAACCAATCCCCCTCATCTAGAAAAACCTGTATTTTTAATATATTTTTTTAAAAATAGATCTTCGTGGACCTCACAGATTATTGGATGTCCGTAAGTGCTTTTGTATGTTGTAACTGTAAAGAAATTTCTTTATGCACAGCAGAGCAGTTGGAAATCAGGTGAACAGCTATAAAACAGGATGACTTTTGCATGTATTAATACAAAGATGTTGCATTCAGACTATGAAAATAGCAAATAAAGCTTTGATGCAAGTGGAAAAAGTTTTTTTTAAAAAAACACACAAATAAATAAATAAAGGAAACTATTTGAAAAATACAAAAAAAAAAAAAAATGCAACTTACTCACGTAGAACAGAACACAAAGAAGATATACACCGTATTCCTTCCAGTCCTGCCTAGGTCCTCTATTACTGAAAACATTAACTGCATTTTTCTTTAAAAGGATGAAAAATCTCCCTCAGCCTTCACTTGACATGAGATAAACTATTGCTCATGGCCCTAGAAGGTGCCCTGGCCATGGCATTAATGCCAAACCTGGCTTCATCTATTCATCAGGCTCTCTCTCATCCCTCAAAGCCTTTTCATAATGGGAAGAGAAGACACTGGGGATGGTATCATCGATTTTCCAAAAACGACTAACCTTTTATCTTGCTGGCTTCAGCGTGGTCTCTTGGACCCCACAAGAAATCATAGTGTAGAGAATCTCTATTGGACACCGGCTGGTGTCACCTTATCACTTCGAGGCTCCCTAGAACCCATAAGAAGTGAGGGGGTGCCTCAGCCCACCAGCCTTGCCAGAGGGTACTCAGTGCTGACAACTCTGGGGGATCCTGTCTGCCCTGGGATCATTGAATCCTCGGTTCTTATTCAGAGTTCTCGTCTTGGGTCCGTGTAGGACCTGGGACCCAACCTCCTGCTCTCCGGTGGCTTCACCTTCACACTAAGGAACTCACCTCCTTAGACCTGACATATAAAAGGAGTGAGGGAGCCTCTCTAACAGCCCTGCTCTGGGCCTTCGTATGCTGAAAGCAGGGGTGGGGTCTGATGTTTTCTTGTCCCCGTTATTGTGTGGGAGGGGTATAGTCTCCTCAGTTTTCCCTCAGGATCCTCAATTTGACTCCTTGAAGGGCTTGCAGCTCCTCTCTCGTTTGATCTGAGGGCATCTACTCATAGCAAGACCCAGAACTCTCTGAGATGCAGTGGAGGGAAAGGAGGGGAGCCTTATTTGGCCACACCTGCCTGTAGTCTCCTAAGACAGAAAGCTGTGTCAGGCACCTTCGGGTCTTATGGTGGTTGGCCTCACCAGACCTCACTCGAGTTCTTCAGTTTGACTCACGGGACGGCCAACAATTCCTCCCCCTCTTGGCCTTTTACTGCACCACTCACCACGAGGCCCTCATTTCTCTGGCACCCTGATGAGGAATTGAGGGCTGCCTCTGCTCTGTCTGACATCTATCCCTGCATCTCCCAGGACTAACACTAGAGGAGAGATTATGTGCTGCTCCCCTTGTCATGCTCTGCTCCTTCCTCAAGGTCCCTACCCTGACTCCTGACACAATCTGGAAATTTTCCCTGTGCTGACTCAGCCAGCCTCGGGCCAAAGCCCTCAGCACCCTGAGTCCCCAGAAGTGGAAGTTAGAGTGATCTGGCCGCATCTGCTTGGGTATTCTGAGAACTGACAGCAGGGGCAAGACTCTGTGAGACTCCACTGTTTTGGAGTTGGTGATCCCTTGACTTCTCATTCACTCAGGATCTCTGACTCCTCCCTTTAGTGACCTGAAAGTCTTCCAGAGCTAGAAGTGAGTGGTGACTGACACATCTGCTCACCCCTGCCTGGGGCTTCCCAGGGCTGAAATAAGGACTTTGTGGGTTCCTCTCTCTTCTGGGTTGGTTGCTCCCCTCACTCCTCACTCAGGGTCCTCATACTGAATATTCCCATGACCTAGAGGCCTATCCCCTCACACTGAAGGCTTCAGTTCCCTGAGACCACCTAGAAGGATGTAAGTGTTGCCTCATCTGGGCATAACTGCTTGTGGTCACCCATGGCTGACAGTAGGGGAGGGATTTTGTGCTGTTCTTGTTGTTATGATTTGAGTGGTTCCTTCAGTCCTTGGGGTCCTCAGCTTAATTCTTGGCATGATCTGGAATTGCCCACTGCATTAACCTGAGGCCAGACTCTTTGACCAAGTGCCTCAACTCCCTGAGATGCCCTGAAAGGAAATGAGTAGAATTCAGCATGCCAAAATTCCCAGGTTTGATAAGGGGACATGTCGGTGGCAGGACTCCATGTGGCTCCATCTGTCCTGGGAGGGTTGCCACCATCCTCATTTAGGGTCATTAACCTGACTCTTGTTAGGGACTAATTTTCTACCGTCTGCTGAATGGGGCTGTTCCAATCAGAACAAGGCCCACACCTCCCTGACACCACTCCCAGTGGAAATGAGGGGCACTTCAGTCCGATAGGTCTGCCCTGGGCCTCCTAGGACTGACAGCAGGGGCAGGACACTGTGCGTCCCCTCTGTTCTGGGTGAGTGGTCCCCTCTATCCTCCCTCAGGGTCCTCACCTTAAACCCTGACCAGACTTGGAACTCTAACCTCCACTGACCCCAGGTCACAGTCCTCAGACCAAGGCCATCACCTTCTTGGAATTTCTGAATTGGAAGTCAGGAACAGCCATATATGGCCACAGTTGAGGGTGTTCTGAGGGACGATAGCAGAATGAGAATTCTATGAGACTCGATTCTTTTAGAATCAGTGGCTCCCTCAGTTCTCAGCCAGATTTCTAACCTTGACTTAGGGTGAGACGTGGGACTTCTCCCTCTGCTGACCTGAGCCTGCTCACCTCGGATGAAAGCATTATGCTTACTGAGAAACCAGAGGGGGAATTCAGGGTGCTACTCCTTGGCTATCCCTGCCTGGTGCCTCTGTGTGGCCCTCTCTGTTATGAGGGGAATCATCAGCACTCATTGTCCTCACCTTAAATTTAATCAGAGCTTGCTAAGATCTCCTACTTAGGCAGAATTGGAGCTACTGCCACAAGATCAATGCCCTCATCTCCCTGAAACACCAGTAGGGACCACAGAGGAAATGAGGGGGCACCTGGGTCAGATAGCTCTCGGGGTGCTTATAGCCATCCAAGGCAGAAAACAAGATATACTTTATAGAGTCCCTATTCTTCTGGGTGGGCAGTTTCTCATTCCTCATTTGAGGTTCTAACCTTGATATTTTTCAGAGGCTGAGATCCCCCTCCCACTTACCTGAGCGTGCCACCCTTAGACCACATCTCTTATGTCCCTGACAATCTTGAAGAATAAATGGGAATCTCAGTTTATAGCTCTGCCTGGGGCCCTCAAGGTCTGAGAGTAGACAGGAACTGGTCTCTCGGTGACCTTTATATTCTGGGGCATTGGTCTCCAGAATCCTCATTTACGGGGGTCCTCATTTTGCCTCCTTTCTCTTTGATTAAATGCTGCTGGGAAATGTCACACACCTGCAAACAATTGAGCAGGTTCCCTACTGCAAATCTTGCAGAGAATAGTTTCCTGTCGAAGGCTCCATGTGAGATGGGGAAGCAGTAACACAAGGCAGGAGGCCCAGGACCGGTGGTGGGCTGTCAGAAAAAAAAATGGTGATTTATTCCTTTGCTTCACCAGCCAGACTTAGACTACTATGTAACTTTTCTTTGAATAGATTTGCTTTCTATAGGGAAAGAGCACAGCAAGATAATTTTATGAACTCCTGATCATTTCAGGTTATGTGACACTGCATATGTAGATGATCATACTGTCACTAAATATTATTCTTTTTTTTTCTTTATTCATCTCATCCATTTATTCAGCATTATTAATATTCTATCTGTATATCCCAAAATAGTGCTTTGGGTACAGGGTCCTTTTTATCCTCCATACACATTTTGGAGCAGTGAGAAGAAAAATGAATCACAAGACAAAGAGTGTGGCTCAGGCTGGGAGGATTGGAAAAATGTGGGCTCTAGATAAATCCAGACCAGGGGTCCACTCCCAACTCTATCAGTTAAAGGCCTGTGAACTTGAGAAATTTTCAAGTTATTCATTTGTGGAATCCGTTAAGTCTTATCTTGTAAGAATATGGGAATTTATGTACTATACGTAAAGCACATGATATCCTGCTTAGGAAAAGTTGGGTTTTTAATAAATGAAAGTTATGATATGATTATATTATTTTATTTTATGTGATATTATTTTTAATATTTCTAATTATATAATATAAAAGATAATTGTCATGTATCTTGCAAACATTTGAGACAGCTTGAGCTTGTGAAAGTGCCTTAAATTTAGCAGCCTTGTTTTAAAAATATTCTTAGTAAACTCGTTCAGGAGCACACTGATCACTGCATCTCATATGATTATTTTAAACTCAGAAAATACCACCCTCCAATCGGAGGTTTGTTTTTTTTCTTCTTTTTTTGCCCAGTAGATAGTATATAATATACAGAACACTAAAACAAAACAAACAACATACACATTTGACCAAACTAAATAAATCCAGGGCTTCTTTATTTATATTAAAAGAATACTCAGAGAAATGAGGGAAACCAAGAATTAAACAACTTTTACATTTCTGTTTTTACTATTTTGTTCTACAAAATATGATGCCAACTATTTTACGGTGGGGTACTCTCACATTTCCATGAAAAGCCCTATTCAATTAACAGGTTATCTAGTTCAGAAGCATAAAGAAAATATGAATGGTTTGTGAATTTGTATTATAAATACCCAAACTGTAACTTTCAACTGTAACTGTTGAAGAACAATACATGCAAGATTCAGGTCATTGATAAATTTATAATTTGAAGCAAAATAAACCTTTAAATAAAAAGAACCACCTTGAAAAAAAAAAAACAAAGAAAGAAAAAGATATAACCAGAGGTTACTTCTCTATAAGAAAACTACAAGTAAACCATTTCACATCTGTTTCATCATTTTGTGATCTCAACTATTTTCCAGTGGAGTTCTTTCACATTTCCATGAAAATACTGTAACAACGCCATATTACCTTGCTCTATAGTAAAAAGAAAATACTGAGGGTCTTTCAATTTGTTTAAAAATAAAAAAACTCTTACTCTTAAACCTGGGTGTGGCGTTGTCTTCCCTAGTTAGATGTAACTCAAGCTCCTAAAATTGATGTTAAGGCACATGTCCTTTCATGCCTCCCAAGTGCCCTTCCATCGAGATCATCTTTATTTACATTTATTATACCCTTAACGAACACAATCTATCCCTTGTTTAGAGTTTGCCAAATTACACTCAAGATCACCTAATTAAAATGCCGTTTGAATGCAGTAGGATCTAGCTAATTTCA
>CAUYRB010005244.1:0-20030 GCA_963574695.1 Propithecus perrieri
AGTCCCAGCTACTCAGGAGGCTGAGGCAGGAGGATCGCTTGAGCCCAGGAGTTTGAGGTTGCAGTGAGCTAGGCTAACGCCACGGCACTCACTCTAGCCAGGGCAACAGAGTGAGACTCTGTCTCAAAAAAAAAAAAAAAAGTAGCTACATTTAGGCCAGGCGTGGTGGCTCGAGCCTGTAATCCTAGCACTCCGGGAGGCTGAGGCAGGAGGATGGCTTGAGGTCAGGAGTTTGAGACCAGCCTCAGAAAGAGCGAGACCCCATCTCTACTAAAAAAATTAATAGAAAAACAATTAGCCAGGCAACTAAAAATAGAGAAAACTAGCCGGGCATTGTGACACACACATGTAGTTCCAGCTATACTCAGGAGGCTGAGGCAGGATTGCTTGAGCCCAGGAGTTTGAGGTTGCCGTGAGCTAGGCTGACACCACTGCCCTCTAGCCCAGGCAACAGAGGGAGACTCTGACTCAAAAAAAAAAAAAAAGTTGCTACATTTAACTGTATCCCCATTTATCTCTGCACGATGTCTTTGTCTCAATGTCTCAATTCCCGGGGCTTTCTTTTCACACCAAGATACTGAATGAGAAACATATCAGTATGTCAAGTTGGCTGATTGTTTGACATATCTGATTTGGGGGCTACTACACAACTCCTCTCTCTCTCTTTTTGACTTGACATTCACCATATCAGAAAGGACAGGTGCCCGAGGGCAAGTGCATCAAAGTGGTTGGGATGAGAATGTTTGCTAAGGATTATTTTTTAATGGAATAGCATACGTGTTTTGAATCCTTGAAATGAAGAATCAAATGAATCTCCTTTATTGTGAAACGAAACAATTCAAATGATTGTAAATCCAAGAAAATAACAGAGAAGCACTTAAACATCTAGTATAAATGCATTTATTTTTCAAACTATGACATTTTTGTGGAGTACATTTATAATTGAAATACCCCTCTCCCTTCTTCCCTTTACAACATACTTTTTCAATCTGTTTGATTATAGAATGAAGGCCTTAAAGAAAAGCCATAAACATTCCCATAAAAGAAATAAAGACATACTTGTCTCGAAGATCAATCTAACTGGACTTCACTAAATCCTGGTAAAGGCTCCAATCTTCGTAACAGACACATAAGAGGACGGATGATCTTTCATTATCAACAAATTCCTATTAATACAGTCAAACAAGTAATTAAATTATTCAAATGCATGTCTTGAGTTCCTATTATGTGCAAAGTATTGTTCCAAAGCACACACTCTTCCTTAGATGTAAAGTGAGCCACTGAAATAACTTCAGAAATTTAGAACTTTGATTTACTCAAAATATAGGAAAAGTTTGCTATTGCTGTTTCTGCTGCTGCTTCCAAAAGTGCCCAGTTTATTTCTAGAGAATAGCTCAGGCACTGGAAGAATATAATTTAAACTTAAGCATTAATAAAATATGGAGTTAGAGAATAGTTGTACCTTTATGACATAACACAAATGACTATGTGAAGTACATTCTGGTAATCTAAAATGCCAACATCCGTGCAAGGCATTCTAGAAAATGACACCAGATTAAAAAGATACCAATATCAATTTCAAAATAAACCAGGATACAGACCAATTGCAATTTATAGAAAAAATAAAAATATAAAAACACCAATTCCTAGCTTCCCCACCCCCAGTGCAAAAATTATACTTTCTCAGACACACCGCCGTCATTGGGAAGCATGGGGGTAGGCTAGGTGGAGGTATAGCATATTAAATAATTAAATAACAGCCAGGTTTTTTATGTGTGGTCCCAAAGACTTAACCAACTTATTTTTCAACATTACAGCTAGTTATTAAGAATAGAACTTGAAGAGATCATAAATATTTCCTTAGACATAGCTGACAAATTTTTTACAGACCCCAAAGTGAAAATACACCACAATACCACCATAAAACAGCTATTTTGTTCATCACCCATAAGACCTAATTCATAAGACATCAGGCTTCCAAGGTCTAAGTGCTTCCTTCATATGACTCTAATGTTTTTTTTATTTTTCCTGAACTAAATAGGTTCTCTTTCCAGGTCAAGAGTTATCTTCTGGCAAAGTACCTTCAGGATAAATATGCTTCACCATTTATGCAGCCCATGATTCAAGCCTCCATTACAAGCTTAAACTCAGCTCCTGGTCTCTCTATTCAGAACTCTCCACACTTACTTAAAAGGATCACTTAAAACACTAGAGAAAAACAAATCTCCCCTAAAGGAGAGAGACTAAGTCAAGAAAAGCAATGCTATTTCCAGCTCATGCCCTGCCTTAGGAAGTCAAACTCAATCTCATCTCTTGAAAAGAGCCCCACTAGCCTCCCATTCAGAAACTTGCTATACTTATTATTTCTAAATGCGGTGGTTAAATAAAATTAAATGCAAATAACACACAGTAATTAAATTACAAACTTAAAATAAATAAAAAATACATGGTCTGGCGGTTTTCAGAGAATAGAGAAAGGTCAATTTTAGGTAAGTTCACATTCCTTTTGTACCAGTTTCTACAACGAGTGGGCAACACTGCCCTCTAAAGGGTTTACTGTGTTATAACACATCCCTTAGTTCACAGGGTGAGACATGGCCCCAGGATGCATTGACACATACACACACACACACACACACACACACACACACACACACACGTTCTTTCTTTCTTTGGCTTCTGGGACACAGCCTGTCCCTGACCTTCTGTGAATGACTCAGAAGACCATGGAGTCCCTAGAGAAGCTGTGAGACTTTGTGAAGGCTCATTGAGGGGACCAGAAATTAACATTTCGTTGCAGTGATTTTCAAACCTTAGTGTGCATCAGAATCACTCAGAGAACTTGTTTAAATTCACGTTGCTGGGCCCAACATCCACAGTTTCTGTTTCCATAAAGCAGAGGTCGAGTCCAAGAATTTGCCTTTCTAACAAGCTCCTGCATGATGCCAATTTGACAATTCAGGGACCACGTTTTGTGGGCCACACGCCGTGCTAGGCACTTTGTTTCACTTAACACCTCACAACGGGGTGAGGTTTTTAATCATCTCTGTTTTACAGAAGGTCAGAGAGATAGGTGGCCAAACTCACAGAGTGGTGACAAAACCTATGATAAACCCAGGACTGTCTAACTCAAAATCCACTGCTCTCTTCTCACCCCAAGGTCTTGGTCAGTAAACGAAGCTGTTAATCACTTCCTCTTTCCTGGCCTCAGCTTCTTCAAGCGACGGGGGCAGGACTTAGGTGACTGGTTGGTTGGCTTCCCTCTCAGAGTCCCTGGAGCCTGGACAGGAAGCCACCCAGGAAAGGGCCACTCATACCCAGGGTGGAGCTGAGTGAGTACGCCGAAAGGACAGGGACGGCATATCAGCACAGCCTCCTCTGGGTCCTGAACCCCCTACAGAGTTCAGAGGGGGTCTGATTTGCTCCGGATTCCGGAGCGCTTTGCATCAGAAACTTTGGAAGACAGGTATTAAATCAGTGTCTCCTCTCACAGGCATTTTGAGGACTTCAAAGCCTAGTGGGACTTGGACAGTAGCCAGAGGGTGGCACCCTCTCCAGCTTCAGCTCAAAACAGGAGGGCAGAGGTGGGGACACCTAAATAACTTTAAAACGGAAGTGCCTGCCCAGCTGTGTGGGGACAGAAAGGTTTTGATAAAGGAAAAAGAGTTTTCAGGTCACATACTCCACTAGGATGACACAAGTGAAAAGTCCCCAGCACTCAGGCCCAGGCAGGATGTCACAGCGACGGGAGAAAAAGGGCTGTGGGGACCCACCCACGTCAAGAACAGTTTTCCTCATCCTTTGCATTCAGCTCCTAACCCGACTTGGTGTTTTCCTGAGAGAGCTGCAAATCTGGAGCATCCCATGGGGATGGTTTCTGGCCTCGGTCTTTGGGGGCAAAGGGTGTTCTCAGAAAAACAGCCCTGCGGGCTGGTCAGCAGAGATCCTGAGGTCGTGGCCACGGCCGGACTTGGTGCAGAGCTGGACCCGGGACTCCAGCTGCTCACTGAGTTCGTCCAGAGCCCCCGTGCAGGACTCCAGGCTCTCGGCCAGTTTCTGAATCTTGGCCCTCAGCACGGCCTGGCTAACCTTGGTGGCGCCCTCGGCCCGCCTGGGGATGAGGAAGCCACGTGAGCCGAAGAAGACGATGAAGTAGACAGAGTTGTACAGGGCGATGGAGGCGTTCCTCCCGCACTGCAGCAGCTGGCGGTCCCCGCAGCCCTGCCAGCGGCAGAGGAACTCGAGGCCGCGCAGGATCTCGCGCATCTGGTCCTGGCAGGTGGCCGCGATCTCCTGCACCCTCCGCAGCTCCCGCGAGTTGCAAAAGATCAGGGAGAGGTCGGACGTGATGGTGACAGCCCCGCCGGCTGTGGCCACCCCCAGCCCCACGGCCGACGCCAAGAGCGAGGCCCCCAGGGTGACCGGGCTGAGCGAGAGTCCCACGATGGCGGCCACGGCGCCCGCGGCGCTGAGCGAGCTGCCCGCCACGTTGGCCGCCAGGGAGCGCCGGCGGAGGCGCTCCAGGCGCCGGGCCACCTCGCGCAGGCGCAGCACCTGGCCGTGCAGCCGGCCGCGCCGGTCCAGCAGCAGCCCCTGGAAGCGCCGCAGCGCGTCCGCGCCCAGCGCCTCCGCGGCCGCGGTCCTCTCCATGCCCTGCGGGGACACAGACACGCAGTCAGCCCGGAGTCTCCGCGCCTGCCGCCGAGGCCGCTCGCGCTTCCCGTGCGCAAGCGGGAGTCCTCCAGAGTTCAACAGACCTGCTACTGTCGCGCCACGGGAAACGGGTCCATTCCCAGTGGGTCATGTGTCAAGTTCACAAAGACCGGTTCTGGGATCTGGGACGAGTCCCACAAGTTCCCAGGACCTTACATCCGCATATGGAAATATCTTCTGCTTCTCCCCCCGGGGAACGCTAGCAATGGGCGTCATTATCTGTTAAATAAGATCGTTTTAAGAGACGAGGTTCTCACTATGTTGCCCAGGCTGGTCTGGAATCCCTGGGCTCAAGTGATCCTCTTGCCTCGGCCTCTGGAGTAGCTGGGATTACAGGCACGAGCCGCAGCGCCTAGCTATGCTGTTAAATAAGATTTTAATAGGGCTGGGGAGTATTAGAAGGCTCCTCCAATACTGAGGCCTTTGCTCTGGTGGAAAGATAACACTTTCCAAGTGGTAGGTTGTACAGTTTACAAAGGCCTTTCATTATATGAAGATTTGGATCCTAGGAGTTTTGCAACACAGTTTTCTCTCTCTCCCTTTCTCTGATAAGTGAAAAAGACAAGTCACCAAAACCTCGAAAGTAGTATTGTCTATCAAATACAAGAAACTAATCTTTCTAAGTTAAATGCTTGCTTGAAGCAACTCTCTTCTTGCAATTCTTCCAGGCTCTTATCTTAGAAGCAAGACTGGGATGAGGTTTGCACTATTCATTCTAACTAGGACTATTTATTCTAACTAGGGCTCTTCTGGTCTTCAGAAATCTCAATCTCTGATGGTTGCTTACAATTAAATTACATTAAATTAATGCCACTACATCTCTTTGTTATGAAAGCTTCCTTTAAAAAATGAGTAACAGCTGAATAAAATAAAGTGGCCAGAATTCTTGTTCTTTCCCTCACCGAGGGCTACCTTGTACCAAATTGAATTGAAACCAATTGAAGATGACTGAGAAAGAGAGAACTTTATATCTTGGTGGTAAAAGTACATCTTTGCTGGTTGCCAGAGATTCCCACCTTCATATCCACTGTACTCTTCATTATTAGGAATGTCTTAAGAGTGGCAAATAAGCCAAAGAAATATAGCACTGCAAAACTGTGAGATAGGGCAGAAATCGTTATTTCCATCTGGAAGATGAGGGAATTGAAACACAGACATGTTCCAGATGCAGCTGATTCTTCACAGAGCCTAGTCTTAGAATGAATAGCCCTAGTTAGAACGAACAGTGCAAACCTCATCTTAGGCTTGATTCTTCATTTTACTTGCATACCTCCATAATCCAACCCACCAGGAATAAGTTTCCCAGGTAAAAAGAGAAAATGAGAAAAACTCATCCCAAATATGTAATGGAGTAAGGACAGAACCCCATTATTGTAAGTCCAATGGCTATTTTCCAGATAGTATGCCTCGAGGCTCCCCACTTACCATTCACTTCTGGCTGCCTCCAGGAAAGAAAAATCTGAGGCCGTTTCTGGATGAGCGTGCTTTATAGTTTCAGAGGACCAATGGCTGCCCTGGGAAAACCTTGTCTCATTCTGAGAATTTGCCATTTCCTGCCCTGGCCCCTGCTGCCTTCGGCCAGAAGGATGTGACATGGTGGAAAATGACCTGCCAGCACAGCACATCCCATATTTAGGAAATGAACATTGTGTGTTCGCTTTCCACCAAACGCAGGAAGAGAACCACGGGCTCTTCCCCAACTTGAAACGAGTGTGTTGTCATTCTCCCAGGGGGGATACCCTGCCTTTCCTCTCCTGGAATAGCTAATGACGTGATCAGGAGGCCTTCGAACGCACCCCAGGCTGACCAATTATAGTGTTTCTTGAGGGGCCCCCATTACAAAATCATTTTTAAAAGGAAAAAGAGGGGATGGGAGACTTTCTTGTATCTGATAGAGCCACTCGTAGTCCACGCCTATCTTGTAAAAAGCCTTGTGAGTCTGTGAGTGGTTGAAGCGTGTGATCCATTCAGCATGCGGCAGGTTCACGCAGGCTTAAAAATGGAAGGCCACACCCACGGGAAGTGCTGCGTGCAGCTTTGGGCATCTCCAGCTGTGCAGAAGACACTGGAGGTCTCAGAAAGGGCACATTGCAGGCCACATGCGTCAGAAAAATCAGTGAGGTCAGGCTGCACACGAAGCTAATTATACACTTTGAACAGCAGCAGGGATTCGACTTCCTGGGTTTTCGTTTCAAATAGCAATTGTAGTCCATGTGATAGATAAATGAATGGATTCTATCTACAGGTTAGTGAAGCATGGGCTGAAGGGCAATTATTTTGATAATTCAGGAGGAAAAAATGAGTGTAGCATCTGTGGACTTGCCACGGACCAGATCGCGTGGAAGGTAGATATCTCCGGGGCAGGCAGAGGTGGTTGGAGATCAGCCTGGGAACTCAGTCTTAACACAGGGCCACATATCCAAACACAGCGCCCCTTCTTCTAGCACTCTTAACTTCAGATAAGGAAGGCCACGTTGATTTCTCACTTAAATGATGATTGCCTCAATTCTCTGGTTCCTTTGGAAAGCTTTAACAGTCATATCATTCTGGATTATTAATGATTAAATCCCCCACCTTCATGACTATACTTTGTGTTTATCAGCACAATACCATTTGCTACTACTCACAACCACAGGCCTTTTGAACCACAGGCCTTTTGAACTTGATTGTTCTAAATTTGGTCCATGTCCAACTATTCTGGTTACAGCTCTTCAAAGGATAGATATAACCTCAGTCAAGATGTCTTGTCTACCTGCACTTTTTTTTTTTTTTTTTTTTTTGAGACAGAGTCTCACTGTGTTGCCTGGCCTAGAGTGCCGTGGCGTCAGCCTAGCTCACAGCAACCTCAAACTCCTGGGCTCAAGCGATCCTCCTGCCTCAGCCTCCCGAGTAGCTGGGACTACAGGCATGCGCCACCATGCCCAGCTAATTTTTTTCTATGTATTTTTAGTTGTCCGATTAATTTCTTTCTATTTTTAGTAGAGACGGGGTCTCGCTCTTGCTCAGGCTGGTTTCGAACTCCTGAGCTCAAACAATCCACCCGCCTTAGCCTCCCAGAGAGCTAGGATTACAGGCGTGAGCCACCGCGCCCGGCCTCTACCTGCACTTTTGAGGTTAGAAGTGGAAGAGTACCTTCCTCTGTCTCCAGAGACATAGTCCCTCCAAATGGGATGTGAACCAGGGTGAATTGGGGACAAGGAGGAACCACACCCTTGTTCTTCAGTTGGCACATGCTCCTCTGACTTCCCTGGACATTGTCCTGTGTGTTTGGGTTTAGAGGAACACATTAAATCTTTATTTTATGGATGAGGAATTTTGCTGGGAATCCTTTTCAGAGCATCAGCACCATAGTACGGAAGGATTACTAGGACGAAGAACTAGGGGTATGGGAGAACGCACAGCATGTATACTTACCTCAGCCCATATCTAGGAATTTGTTTTTTCTTTGTGTGGAAAACTTATTTTCCTCATATTTGCCTCTTTAAGGGGGAAAATATTGAGTTGTTTGACAGTTTGGGTTAGTCGAAGTTTTACTGCCCATAAAAACCTGGTACTTCACATTATTTACAAGAACTGACACATGAACTTAAGACTTTCAATTCGGCATTTGTTTATTTCATATAGTAAGGCACAATTAGAAATTTGAGGAACAATTGAAGGTATTTTGATCAAAAGTTCTATGTGGGCCATACCCTCCACCGCAAAAAAATCTGTGAACTGTGTCCTCAAACTTCTTTGCTAAATTGTTTGTCAGGCACTTGTAACACATCACCCCAGAGAAGCTACATTGAAATTGATGATTGGTCCTCAAACTAGCCTACTGGCCTTGGGATCTGTTAAACGTTTCTTTTTCTTGTTCTTTTTCTTTTTTTTTTGAGACAGGGTCTTGCTCTGTCACCCAGGCTAGAGTGCAGCGTCACAGTCATAGTTCACTGCAGCCTCAAACTCCTGGGGTCAAGCGATCCTCCTGCCACAGACTCCTGAGTAGCTGGGACTACAGGCACATACCACTACATCTGGCTATTTTTTTTTTTTTTTTTTTTTTTTTTTGCAGATAAAGGAGTCTCACTATGTTGCCCAGTGTGGTCTCAAACTCCTGGTCTCAAGTGATCCTCCTGCCTTGGCCTCCCAAAGTGCTAGGATTACAGGCATGAGCCACGGCACCTGGCCAGCAGATATGTTAGTTCCTGATGTAGATGAACTGTAGCACTAACAGTACTAGCTTGAATTCTGAGTCCTAGAATTGTATGGAAATTCAGTGCAGGAAGGAAGAAAGGTCGAGAGTTTTTTAAGCATAGAATCCCCAGGACCCAGCCCTAGAGAGTCTAATTCGGGAGGTTTGGAATGGGGTCTGGGAAAACGCAGGTGATTCTGACCTGCAGCTGCGTGTGTGAACCATTGCTCTAGAAGCTGGTGATTTTCTGACCACTGGTTACATGGCAGCAGAAACAGCAAGGCTGATAGACAGCAGTGTGTTAGTTAGGTGTTTATATAGTTAAGTTATTAACAACCCATTAGTTTTAGACACCTACTTAAAACTATCACATTTTAAAGATAAAGTGATGTTTATGCTCAGGGCCTCCCAGAGGCCTGGGCCACCTCCACTCTTTGAGGCTCTCGGTGAATTTTAAAAAATGAAGAAATTCTAAGACAGGATATAAAAAAGTATGGTTTATTTCTTTTAATTGCAATGTAATATATCTTATAATGTCAATATTTTGCTATTCACGATAGAATCACAGGATTTATGAACATATTAAGTCATAGTGCACTACAGTGGTAAAGTGGCACGTTTAGAGTTAGATGATGATGACTTTTTCCTTTTAATCCTTATTAGTATGTCTCAGTGACTATATGTAGGACCTCTTTTGGAGACAATATCAAAAATATAAAATTGAGACAATTTGTGAATGTGAGGTTTGGTCCAAAGGTCTTCCAGACTTTCCTTTGCAATCTGTTCTAATATGTACATTCACCCAAAAAAAGGAAAGTAAACTAAAACAATAACACATATTCATCTGAGGATTTTTGACCATTTTTTTGTGAATTTCACGAGAATGTAAGTCCTCTATATAATTAAGCTCTCATAGTTGCCTGTTGAATTTAACTAAAAAAACCTGTTTTGTTGACTTGAAGAACTGTCATTATTTTCATAATAATTTTATAAGAATTTAGCATTAAATTATTCCTTGGAATATACAGTCTGGTATAACCTGGAATACTTATACTGCAGAAAACTTTTAGTACAGCCATACTGCATGGAATCTCAACTGTTATTGTCATAAATTCATGGATCTGCGCAGGAAAAAAGACCCAGTGAACACGAAACTCTAGCCATTTTCATTTCTCCAAACTGGGCTCCAATCTTTGTTAATATACACACACATCCTTAAACACCAGTGTTTAAACACTAGTCTATGTTCTTTTTTCCACTTAACGTTCCTGCAGATACACACTTCTCTATGTTGACATAATCCTCACCTTTGTCATTTTTTAATAGCTATGTAATAATCCCATTGTTTGCTTAGTCATTTCCCTGTTAGACACTTGGATTGCTTCCAGGTTTTCTCACTGTTATAACTAGAGTTGCCAGGACATCTGTGTGCATTTCTCGCCTTTGAATTATTTCTTTGAGGAGTATTCACAAACGGGAAAATGCCAGAAGAAGGAGAATGAACATCTTCATAGTTTTTGTTACATATTGCTGTGTTGCTTTCCAGAAGAACCAATTTATAATGCCATCGGCTTTGTAAGAACAGCAGCAGAAGGCTTTGTGACAACTCAGAGTTTTCTTATATTAATGTTTAATTTGGTCTGTTTCAGCTCCACAAATGTGTGTTGAATACCTACTGTGTACCAGATGTTATACTAGATTCTCAGGATGAAAAGCTGAATAAGATATGGTCCCTCCCCTCCAGGAGATGGCAGTCCATTGGAAGAGAAAGAGAGGGAGCAAATCATTTAAATAGAATGTGGGAAGAGTCCGAGATGTGTGCAGGTACCGAGGAAGTACAGGGAAAATGCATGCCTAGGAAGTACTAGGGAAGACTTTCTGGAAGCACTGATACTGAGCTGAACCTTGAGAGTTTGCAGAAGTTATTTGGACAGAAATTAGGAGAGATGCCGGGTGTGGTAGTGAGTGCCTGTAGTCCAAGCTACTTGGAGGCCGAGGCAGGAGGACCACTTGAGCCCAGGATTTCAAGGCTGCAGTGAGCTATGATTGCACCACTGCACTCCAGCCTGGGTGAGAAAGTGAGATCCTATCTCTCTTAACAACAAAAAACAAAAGGTCAGGAGGGAGAGGAGGGCAGAATGGACAAAGGAACAGAATGGACAAAGGCATGGAGGACTGTTCAGGAAGCTTCAGGCGGTTTAGTATTGCTGAACATAAACTGGGAAGCTGGGAATGCCTAGGGATGAGGCTGCGGGGGCATGCAGAAGCCAAGTCATGATGGCTTTCAAATGCCATCTGGGGGGGCAGAGAGCCATTGAAGGCATTCATCTGTGGCCTTCCAGGGTTAGGTTTGACATCACTGACAGTTGTCTGAAGAGGAGTTTTCAGAGGTACACAACTAAAAGCCAGGAGATAAGTTAAAAGGTTATCAAAGTAGTTGAGAGAGATTATCCCGGATTTGGATAGTGTTCATAGGATGGAATAGACTGCATAAAGTACAGAATATATTTTCGAAGCAAAATTGGCTAATCATACTCAAAGCTTCTGCTCAGACATGGTACCCATCATATCAACTTACATTCTATTGGTCAATCAAGTCACATGGCCAACCCAACACCAAAGGGATGGGGGAGTATACTCCTCCCATGGGGGGAGGCAAGAGGAAGAAATGTAAACCATCAGACCATGGTCGGAGTGCTCTCCTTGTAGAGAAGATATTCCAAGATGAACTGCGACACCACCAACCATCCCATATTCCCTCTGCCTCCTCAGTTACTTCTTTGCAGTTGCAGTCTTGATCTGGTTATACAGGTTGAGGGGTTGAGTATCCCTAATCTAAAATCCGAAATGGACCAAAATCCAAAACTTTTTGAGCACTGACATGATGCTCAAAGGAAATGCTCACTGGAGCATTTTGGATTTTGGATTTCTGGATTACGGGTGCTCAACCAATAAGTATAGAATGCAAATATTCCAAAATCCGAAAAAGTCCAAAATCCAAACCACTTATGGTCCCAAGCTTTTCTGATAAACGATACACAACCCGTAGTAAGAATCTCACTCTGGCTAATATAAGGAAATTACCGCTATGAGTCTGAGGGAATGTGCTGAGAGTGGGAAAGGACCAAGGAGCTCCAGAGAACCAAGAAACTGGAAGGACAGCTGCTGCTTTGTCGTTGGAATAGCCTGTTTGGATGCCACTGACAACCACCGTTCCCTCTTGTCCTTGTATCAGCTTAAGAATCAAAGTTCTAGGAGTGACCACTGGGTGGCTGAGCTCAGGTCAAGGGAACTGGCGATGCTGGAGAGGGAGAGAAAAGGAAATTGCCTTTAGCTTCCAAGTGGGAGATGGTAACAGAACTTTACCCTCCCACCGACATTACATATAGTCGGGGAGAAGAAATTTCACACTGGGGAATTACAGTGCGGTGGCAGATTAGGGAAAGGGAAACTGATGCTTTGAGAAAAATAAAAAGAAATTTTCCACAATAAACATTTTATCCTAATTTGGCCCACCTGGAGTTTCTTATAGTACATGGTGGGTGCTAATTCTTCTCCAGACTGATACAACTTTCATCCCTTGTTATTAAAAAAATGTTATTGCTGGTTTCTCTTATATTGATTTTTTTCCCATTGTTTACATCTATCTATATAAAATCTATTTCACTGATCAATTTACCTGTTTTTAATTCAATATAATTTTGAAAATTAGTGCTTCATAATAGGATTTTTCTTTTTAAAGGGAGAATCTATCATCATTGTTTTTAGCTGGAAAAAATGTGTATCTTTGGTACTCTTACTTGCTTATTCTCACGGACAAATCTGGCACTGGGAGCTCTTCGATTGTCCCAGGCTCCCTCATGTGATCAACTAAAGGCAATTTGAGTTTGTTCCACTTCCTCCTCCACAGGTGTGCACACCTGCACAGAACACCTGGGACCCTGTGGGTGAAACATCCATTATATCATTACTATAGAAGTGTTTGCCCCCTGGGCCCTATTACGGAATATCTGGTTTACCACATGCCTTTTCCTCTAGTGCCAGGAAGACTGCAGCTGAGTCCACATCCCGCCAGCAGCCATAAAGATTCTCTTATCACTCAGGACACAGGGAAACAATTACCTTTGTCTGACCCTTTCCCAGGCTTGGTCATTATCTTCCAGGTTCTCAGACATACATAACAGTCATTGCAACCTCTATTATAACACCTGCTTGTTTTGTATCTACAGAGGCATAATAAATCTTAAGCTTTCTAACTTTCAGACTACTTGAATAGTTTAATTTTTAGCAAGTCTTTGATAGGCAAGATAATGTTGGATATTATCTTTTTTAACTTTGCCTAAAGGCTATTTTCAATTGAATTCAGTCAGTTCACACTAACTAGTATGACGAAGCCAGGAGTGCATCTTCTAACATCTTGAAAGTTGATCACTATTGTTCTAGTTATTTTCTTTTTTGTTTAATAAATCGTTTCTTTAGTGGGTTTTCAACTTTTTTTGATTTTGAATTAGGTAAGAAAATAATTTTTTATGTAATACACCTTTTTTCCTCCAATCTTGCTTTTTTGTTTATTAGACTTTATTTTTTTAGAGCAATATTAAGCTCACAGCAAAAGTGGGTGGAAGGAGGCCAGGCGCGGTGGCTCACACCTGTAATCCTAGCACTCTGGGAGGCCGAGGCAGGTGGATTGTTTGAGCTCAGGAGTTCAAAACCAGCCTGAGCAAGAGCAACACCCCCGTCTCTACTAAAATAGAAAGAAATTAATCAGACAACTAAAAATATATAGAAAAAATTAGCCGGGCATGGTGGCGCATGCCTGTAGTCCCAGCTACTCGGGAGGCTGAGGCAGAAGGATTTCTTGAGCCCGGGAGTTTGAGGTTGCTGTGAGCTTGGATGACGCCACGGCACTCTAGCCCGGGCAACACAGTGAGACTCTGCCTCAAAAAAAAAAAAAAAAGGTACAAGGAAACTGCATGTACCACACGTGCACAGTCTCCTGCTGTTACCACCCCGCACCGAGTATGTCACAACCGATGAAACTGCATTGACCCGAAGCCCACAGTTTACATTAGGGTTCCTTCTTGGCATTGTACATTCTATGGGTTTGGAAAGATGGTGCCATGTGTCCACTGTTACAGTATCATACAGAGCATTTCCACTGACCTGAAAATCTGTGCTTCACCTATTCTTCCCCACCCCCCCAAGCCACTGATCTTTTTACCATCTCCATAGTTTTACCTTTTCCTGAATGTCACATAGTTGAAATTATTTAGTATGTAGCCTTTTCAGATTGGCTTCTTTCACTTACTAATATGCATTTGTTCCGCCCATGTTTTCTCATGGCTTCATAGCTGATTTCTCTTTAGCACTGAATAATATTACACTGTTTGCATATACCACAGTTTATTTATCCATTCACCCCCTGAAGGACATCTTGGTTACTTCCAAGTTTTGGCAATCACAAATAAAGTTGCTATAAACATCTGTATGCAAGTTTTTGGTAGACACAAGTTTTCAATTCCTTTGAGTAAATACCAAGGAGCATGATTGCTATATGATAGCTTATGGTAAGAATATGTTTAGTTTTGGGAGAAACTGCCAAACTGTCTTCCAAACTTGGCTGGACCATTTTGCATTCCCACCAGCAATGAATGAGAGCTCCTGTGACTTCACATCCTTCCCAACTTTTGGTGTTGTCAGTGTTCTAGATTTTGATCATTCTAACAGATGTATGGTGGTATCTCATTGCTGTTTTAATTTACATTTTCCTGTTGACATATAATATGGAGCATATTTTCATATACTTATTTGGCGTTGGCAAGGTGTCTGTTAAGGTCTTTCCCCATTTTTTTGTGAGGTTGCTTTTTTAAGATTTCTCTGTATATTGTGGGTAACAGTCTCTTATTAGATAAGTCTCTTGCAAATATTTCCTCCCAGTCCGTGGCTTGTCTTTTCATTCTCTTCACGATGTCTTTTGCAAATAAGAAATTTTTAATTTTAGTACAGTCCAGCTTATCAATTCTTTCTTTTATGGATTCTACCTTTGGTGTTGTGTCTAAAAAGTCACCATCAAACTCAGGGTCACCTAGATTTTCTTCTGTTATCTTCTAGGAGTTTTACACTTTTATGTTTTACGTTTAGGTCTGTGACCAATTTTAAGTTAATTTTTGTGAAGAGTGTAAGATGTGTGTCTGGATTTTTTTTTTTTTTTTGCATGTGAATGTCCGGTTTCCAATGCCATTTTTGAAAAGACTATCTTTGCTCCGTTGTCTTGCCTTTGCTCCTTTGTCAAAGATCAGTTGACTATATTTGTGTGGGTCTATTTTGGGCTCTCTATTCTGTTCCATTCTTTCACCAGTACCACACTCTCTTGATTATTGCAGCTTTATGGTAACTCTTAAAGTTGGATAGTGTTAGTTCTTCAACTTTGTTCTTCTCTTTCAATACTGTGTTGTCTATTCTGTGTCTTTTGCCTCTCCATATAAACTTTAGAATCAGTTTGTCGGTATCCACATGATAACTTGCTGGGATCTTAATTGGGATTGCATTGAATCTAGAGATCAATTTGGGAAGAACTGACATTTTGACAATATTGAGTCTTCCTATCCATAGACATGAAATATCTTTCCATTTATTTAGTTCTTTGATTTCTGTCATCAGTGTTTTATAGTTTTCCTCATACAGATCTTGTGCGTATTTTGTTAGATTTATACCTAAGTATTTCATTTTGGGGGATGCTAATACAAATAGTATTGTATATTTAATTTCAAATTCCACTTGTTCTTTGTTAATATATAAGAAAACAATTGGCTTTTGTATATTAACCTTGTAGCCTACAACCATGTTACAATCACTTATTACTTCCAGGAGTTTTTTGTCAATTTTTCAGATTTTCTACATAGGGTCTCATGTCATCTGCCCGAAAAGGTAGTTTTGTTTCTTTCTTCCTAATCGGTATACTTTTTATTTTCTTATCTTGTCTTATTGCATTAGCTAGAACTTCCAGCATGCTATTGAAAAGGAATAGTGATAGGGGACATCCTTGCCCTGTTCCTGATCTTACTGGGAAAGTTTGTAGCTTTTACCATTAAGTATGATATTAGCTATAGTGTTTTTTATAGATATTCTTAATCAAGGTAAGAAAGGTCTCCTCTGTATCTAGTTTACTAGGAGTTTTCATCATGAATGGGTATTAGATTTTGTCAAATGCTTTTTCTATATCTGTTGATATGATCATAGGATTTTTCTTCTTTAACTTGTTGATGTAATGGATTATATTAATTGATTTGTGAATGTTGAACCAGCCTTGCATACCTTGGAGAAATCCTCCTTGGTCATGGTGTATAATTCTTTTCATACATTGTTGAATTCAATCTGCTAATATTTTTTGATGAATCTAGGTTGCATGAGAGATATTGGTCCGTAGTTTCTTTTCTTGGCCTAGTTCAGTATTAGGATAATGCTGGCCTCACAGAATGAGTTAGGAAGTATTCTGTCTGCTTCTATTTTCTGAAAGATATTGTAGAAAATTGGTATAATTTATTCCTTAAACGTGTGGTACAATTCACTAGGGAACCCACCTGAGCCTAGTAATTCCTGTTTTGGGAGGTTATTAATTATGATTCAATTTAGGCCTATTCAGATTGTCTATTTCTCCCTGTGTGAATTTGGGTAAATTATGTCTTTCAAGGAATTGGTACATTTAATCTAAGTCATCAAATTTGTGGGCATAGACTTTTTTATTTTCCTTTCAATGTTTATGAGATTTATAGTGATGTCCCCTCTTTCATTTCTAATATAAGTAATTTGTGTCCTCTTTCTTTTTTGCTTACTTAACCTGGCTAGAGGCTCATTGCTTTT
Organism: Propithecus perrieri; assembly: GCA_963574695.1. Lineage (NCBI taxonomy): Eukaryota > Metazoa > Chordata > Mammalia > Primates > Indriidae > Propithecus > Propithecus perrieri. The sequence continues at coordinate 16,748 of CAUYRB010005244.1, forward strand.
ATTAATCTTTTCAAAGAACCAGCTTTTGATTTCATTGATTTTCTCTATTGATTTCTTATTTTTAATTTAATTGATTTCTGCTCTAATTTTTATTATTTCTTTTCCTCTGCTTACTTTAGATTTACTTTGCTCCTCTTTTTCTAATTTCCTAAGATGGAAGCTTAGATGATTGATTTTAGATCTTTCTTCTTCTCTAATGTATGCATCCAATGCTATAAATTTACGTCTCAGCACTGATTTTACTGCATCCTACAAATTTGATATGTGGTGTTTTCATTTTCATTTAGTTCAAAATATTCTTAAATTTCTCTTGAGATTTCTTTTTTGACTCATGTGTTATTTAAAAGTATGTTATTTAATCACCAAGTATATTGAGATTTTCCATCTATCTTTCTCTTGTTAATTTCTAGTTTAATACCATTGTGGTTTGAAAGCAGACATTGCATGATTTTCATTCTTTTAAATTTGTTGGCTGGGCATGGTGGTTCATGACTGTAATCCTAGCACTCCAGGAGGCCAAGGCAGGAGGATCACTTGAGGTCAGGAATTCCAGACCAGCCTGAGCAAGAGTGAGACCTTGTCTCTACTAAAAATAGGAAAACTAGCCGGATGTGGTGGCACATGCTTGTAGTCCCAGCTACTTGGGAGGCTGACGCAGGAGGATTGCTTGAGCTCAGGAGTTCAAGGCTGCAGTGAGCTATGATCATGCCACTGCATTCCAGCAGGATGACAGAGTGAGACCCCTTCTCTTAAAAAAATATATGTATATATTTCTGGCTTTAACTTCTGTGCTAAAAAAAAAAAAATTTAAAGTAGCTTTGAAAAAGGGAAAGTAGATTCTATTTTTTTTTAATTTCTGTCTATTATGTGGGTACAAATGTTTAGGTTATGTTGCCCTTGCTCCCCCCAGTAGTTTCTATTAATATAAGTTAGATTTCTGCACATAGAGCAAAAACATGGAGCTTGAGTCCTAAGTCTGCAGTTCATGTGTAGCTTTGAGTAAGTCACTTGACACATTGCTTTTATAAGGTTTTCTTTATTATATTTAAAATGAATGTGGAAACCCTTGAGACCTATGAAATGTGATACAATTATAAGATATTATTACCTTTTTTTCAAATCAGTAACTATTAGTTATTTCTGGTTATCTGTAGTGTTTTAAATAGTTCAACATTTGTACAGTGTCCAAGGGGCATTGGTTGCAGGACTCCCCTCAGATACCAAAATCCACAGATGTTCAAGTCCCTCATATAAAATGGTATAGTTTTGCATATAATTATGCACATCTTCCCATATACTTTAAATCACCTTGATTACTCATAATACATAATACAATGTGATGCTATGTAAACAGTGGTTATACTGCACTTTTAGTATTATATTGCATTTTTTATTATTTTTTTACTTTCTATTTTTTTTTAGAGACAAGGTCTTGTTCTGTTGCCCAGGTTGGAGTGCAGTGGTGTGATCACAGCTCACTTCCACCTTGAGCTCCTGGGCTCAAGTGATCCTCCCCCTCCAGAGTGTAGCTGGGACTACAGACATGCACCACCGCACCTAGCTAATTTTTAAATTTTTTGTAGAGACAGGGTCTCACTATGTAACCCAGGCTAGTCTCCAACTCCTGGCCTCAAGCGATCCTCCCACCTCAGTCTCCCAAAGTGCTGGGATTACAGGCATGGGCCGCCATGCCCAGCCTATATTGCCATTATTTATTGGTTTTTTTCCAAATATTTTTGCTCTACACTTGGTTGAATTTATGGATGCAAAACCCACAAATACAGAGGGCTGACTGTACTTTATTATTTTTACAGTATGTTGTTTTACTTACCAGCTGATTTTACTTTATATCAGTGTTTTATTATTGCCTTTTTATGGCTCTCTCAGAAATATCTTTTTTATTTTTTAGGTATGGGGCAATTCAAAAGTGATTTTTAGCTCATCAATCTATAATGTTCTCTGCTCTTTTTGCAACTGTAGTAGGCAGCTTGGGAACCTATGCTCCACCCTTGGTCTGACAACTTCTCTTTATCTCCATCCAAAGGATTCCAGTATCTGTGCTAGTAACACATTGCATGATCCTGTTTTACTGACTACAGCCAATTGGACCGAAGGTGGACATCTAAATGAAACAAGGCCAATCAAATTCTTTCTCCTGGGAGTTTGGAATTTGAACCTAGAGAGAGTTGAGTCAGTCTTCTCAATGGCTGGAACTGAAATATGGAATTCAGTATCTATGGGCAGCCATATTTTGCCCATTATGTTCCCCAAAGAGTAGGGAAACTTCGTCTGCTGGAAAATAATAAAGAGACAAGGACCTGAGAAACAGTTTTAATTTTTATTTCTTGCCATCCTTCTGTTTTATAAGGCATCTGTATATTCTTTTTTTTTCCCAACTCCCCTTTTATTCCTTGAGTGATCTTGATTTGATTCCTGATCTCTGCAACAGAGAACCCCAACCAACACTACAGCATAGAAGATCTGCTCTTCAACTTTAATGTTAAAAGAATTAACATAGATTTCTAGAAGTGTTTCCTCTATGCAATGCCCTTGAGTGAATCAAATGTTTAATAACCATTTAGGGGGTTTTCTCACTTTTGTCTTCACCTTAGGTATAACAATGCTTTCTTTTCATGCAACATATAGTTTATCCTGTGCTTGCTTCGGCAGCACATATACCAAAATATAGTTTATCTTTATTTTTCTAATCCCAAAACAAATGCATAATTATTTTTTTTTTTTTTTTTTTTTTTTTTTTTGAGACAGAGTCTCACTGTGTTGCCTGGGCTAGAGTGCCGTGGCGTCATCCTAGCTCACAGCAATCTCAAACTCCTGGGCTCAAGCCATCCTCCTGCCTCAGCCTCCAGAGCAGCTGGGACTACAGGCATGTGCCACCATGCCCGGCTAATTTTTTCTATATTTTTAGTTGTCCGATTAATTTCTTTGTATTTTTAGTAGAGACAGGGTCTTGCTCTTGCACAGGCTGGTTTCGAACTCCTGAGCTCAAACAATCCGCCTGCCTCGGCCTCCCAGAGTGCTAGGATTACAGGCGTGAGCCACCGAGCCTGGCCAGAAATGCATAATTCTTATACAAACTTCTATAATACCAAAATACAGAAAGTTAGAAATAATAGTGTTCCTTCTCCATTCGTTTTCACCCTCTAGAGGTAATACTGAGGTTTATAGCTTGCTGTGTGTTCTTACATAATGTTTATGATAATACAAATATGTGCATTTCAAATGCGTTTGCGATTTTCTTTCACAAAAATAGCACATTGTATAT
>CAUYRB010005247.1:0-22874 GCA_963574695.1 Propithecus perrieri
TGAGGTTGCTGTGAGCTAGGCTGACGCCACGGCACTCTAGCCTGGGCAACAGAGTGAGATTCTGTCTCAAAAAAAAAAAAAGGGTGACGTAAACATAAATAAACCCTGCAAGATACACTGTGGAATGAAAAAAGATGCACCCTGAGATGAAAAAACAAACAAAACATCAACCAACTATGTATTTTCTAAGGGTGCATATATATGTATAAAATCAACTGGGAGCAGTAATACAGATACAGATATCTGTTTTTCCAGTCACTCCACAAATACATATTTATGTGACTTGTATTAATATCTTTCTCCCCCAGATGTCAGTGAGCCCCAAGGGACAGAACTGTATCTGTTTTGTTCACAATTATATCTCTACTAGCTGGCATATATACTCTACCTAGCACATAACAGGGGGTTCAACAGTTTTTGTTTCTGGCCAGAATTTTCACTGAATGCTTGCAATGTACCAGGTTTAATGTTAGATTTAAAGGGCATAACCGGCCAGGCACAGTGGCTGACACCTGTGATCCTAGCACTTTGGGAGGCCAAGGCGGGAAGATTGCTTGAGGCCAGGAGTTCAAGGCCAGCATGAGCAACATAGTGAGACCCTGTCTCTACAAAAATTTTTTTAAAAATTCCCAGCTAGAGCAAGAGCAAGACCCCATCTCTACTAAAATAGAAAAAATTAGCCAGGCATGGTGGCTTGTGCCTGTAGTCCCAGCTATTTGGGAGGCTGAGGCAGGAGGATTGCTTGTGCCCAGGAGTTTGAGGCTGCAGTGCGCTATGATTGGACCACTGTACTCCAGCTGGGGTGACAGAGAAAGAGAGAGAGAGATCCTGTCTCTAAAAAAAAAAATAATTAAAAAAAATAATAAAGGGCATAACTGTGAGCATGCCAGACACTGCACCTGCCCTCAGGGAGCTTCTGGTCTCCTTATCAGAAAGAGAATATTAATAAAATCGAAGTAGGATGAACCTATAGAAGATGGTAAATGTTATGAGAGGGGTATAGAGCTTAGAGCATAGAGAAATGATTTCTGACAGGCTAAATTGAGGACAGCTTCAAGGAGAAGGTAGCATTTGAGGTGGACTTCCAGTGACTGGGACACTTGAGGATGTCCAGCTGTCCCTCCGGCTGGAGTGGAAACCATCAAAGGCAAGGACCCGAAGTTGAAAACTCAGCTGCCTGCAAGTGTATAACGTGGACATATTGTAAGGACTAGAGTTCTATAGCTTCGTACTGTATAGGACTGGAAATTAGTGGTAACGTAGTCCAACACAGTACCTGGCCCACGGTATTCAATAAATACTCCAGTGAGGAAACAAATATTGTTGAACCCCTCCCACGCTCCAGGTGATTGTGGCCAAGTTCCCAGCTCACCAGGAGTGACCATAGCAGAGGAAAATATACTATCAAACAGAAAGTAAGAGAGAGAAACTCACAGCACATAATTGCCCCTTTGAAGAGGAAACTCAAAACACAACTACTCCCTTTGTTTTGTTTAATTAAAACACCTGTGGCCTAACTCATTATCTCCTTGAAGAGCCCTAAACAGACAGTAGGGATGCGAACTCCCCACTCCTGCTCTCTGCCTCACTTCCTGTCAGAGACAAATTCCAAGGACTCTGATAAGCCAGCCTCACAGAGAAAAGAGAGAAACTAAAGAACACCTGCAGCATCTTCACCGCCACTTCTGTTATCAGCCTACTAAACCAGAGGGGAAAAAAGCCATTTTTACCCTTATAAAACTCCAAGCAACTTTCCCGCAGCTGCCCGGCACTTCCTTCCTTCGTCTGCATGCCGTGGCCACTCTCTTTCTTCTTTTTTTTCCTCTCTCTCTCTCTTTCTCTCTTTCATTCTTTCTTTCTCAGGAAAATAAATAAACCTTGTACTTCTTTCTGTCCTAAACGCTGTGTGAGAAATCCTTCTCCAGCCTCTGTGAACACCTAATAAATTTGCACCCTTTTTTCTATCTGTTGAGAGGGCCTACAAGAAATGACATCCCATAGCAACAAGCACCTGAAACCCAGATCTTGATTTCTTTTATCTTTTATTTATTTATTTATTTTAGAGACATGGTCTCACTCTGTCACCCAGGCTGGAATGCAATGGCTCGATCATAGCTCACTGCAGCCTCAAACTCCTGGGCTCCAGTGATCCTCTAGCCTCAGCCTCCCAAAGCACTGGGGTTACAGGTGCACACCACCATGCCCAGCCCAGATCCTGATTTCTAAATATCATTCTACATTAAAAGGAACCAGGGATTCCTAGAGAAATGGCTGATTCCCAGGGATGGAGCAGGGGAATCTGGAACATCTTATTGAGCTAGAAAGTGAGGAAGTGCCCAAAACATGTCAAAAGAACACAAAAGCCAGGATGGAGGGGTTCCTACTGGCCAAATCTGGGACAACTTGAGCATGAAAATAAATAATGAGGCCAGGCGTGGTAGCTCACGCCTGTAATCCTAGCACTCTGGGAGGCTGAGGCGGGTGGATCGTTTGAGCTCAGGAGTTCAAGACCAGCCTGAGCAAGAGCGAGACCCATCTCTACTAAAAATAGAAAGAAATTAGCTGGACAACTAAAAATATATAGAAAAAATTAGCCGGGCATGGTGGCGCATGCCTGTAGTCCCAGCTACTTGGGAGGCTAAGGCAGAAGGATCACTTGAGCCCAGGAGTTTGAGGTTGCTGTGAGCTAGGCTGACGCCATGGCATTCTAGCCTGGGCAACAGAGTGAGACTCTGTCTGGAAAAATAAATAAATGAATAATGATAGTAAGGAATTAAAAGTCCTTAGTGGAGGGTTGGGGAAGAAGTTGTATGCCCACACTGATACTAGACATGAAATAAAATACTGTGTTTGCCAGAGGAACATATCTAAGGGCTATATTTGGCCCTAGGTGCCAGGCCTGCCCCTTGCACTGAGGATGGATGAGGAACAACAAGCAGTTCAGCTGGCTAGTGATAAGGGTGTAGAGGGGAGCAGGAAAATCAGGGTGATGGGAGATCAGCACAGTCTCTGAGGACCTCAGATGTCAAGCCAAGTGTCCAGATTTGACCCTGTGGGCACCTGGGAGCAGCTGAAGTTCTGTGAGCAGGAAAGATGCTGATCACAGCCCTTGCTCTCCAGACCATGGGCTGGAGAGCAACAGAGTATGGTGATGAGAAATCAGAATCTAATGTCCCCAGGAAGATGCCACAGTAGAATAGAAATGACCTTCTGGCCAGTGAGACCTGGGTTGAAATTCCCCGTACAGCATTGAGCAGCCCCATGAGTTGGGCAAGCCGCTGAATCTCCCTTAGCCCCTCTAAGTGGCCAGACTATGAAGTTCAAAGTCTGGCTTTGCTGCCTACTATCTGTGACCTTGGGCAAAATGACCTAACCTCTCTGTGCTTCAATTTCTTCATCTGTGAGATGGGGAAGATAACAATAGCATCTACCAAAATACAGGTAAATGAGCTAGTCCAAGTGAGCACTTGACTTAGTGATTACTCAGTTAGCATTAGCTATCACGATCAATCCTTTTATACTCCCCCTCCCCAAAGAGCCTAGAGAGGCATTTTACCCATAGTAGGTGCTTATCACATTTCTCTTGGTTGAGTAAAATGTTACAATGTTGCCAAGTACTAACTCTCATTTGCTGATATTTATCTTTTTCCAGGATCCTCGCTCTGGTTTAACAGTATAATTTTAATTGTGTTGTCAGACTGTTTATCTTCATGGTCATGACATGGAGTCAAATTGTATGTGGCATCATCTCTCTAAGCCTCAGTTTCCCTACCTCAGTTTATCAGTAAAATGGGGCTAATAACAGTACCTTTTCATAAGGTTATTTTGCATGTTTAATGGAATAATGCATGGAAAAAACTTCACCCAGTGCCTGAAAGGGAGTAAGCCTGCAGCAAATGTTATCCAAGATTGAATTGTTGTTGTACCACGTGAATTTGCTGAGTGCTACGGCTTCCGTCTGGTTCCCAAATCTCAGAAGTCATTCTGACCTCCCACGGGTGGAGGCAGGGTTTGGGGGAGGTTTGTAACCCCGAAGAAGGCATGTTTTGAACTGAAAGCTGGCACTGTCAGGCTTCTTGGCAATCGGTAAGAAAGGCTTTCTTCCCCCTTTTCCCTAAATACAAACCCAACTGCCAATTGCTTCAAAGTCTTAGGTAACTCAGCTGGCTGAGGGCTGCTATTAGCAGGATCCGCCCAGCCCAGCCCAGCCCAGCCCAGCCCAATTCCAAGGAGATTCAGCTCATGGGGTGAGATGTGGGCAATCCAGCATCTCTTCTGGATGATTCTTAATTGTACCTGAAAACAGTATCCTGGAGGTTAGGAGCTCCTGGTGTACATTGTACCGGTCACTTAAAGTATTGAGTTTCAACACTTTGCAGGAAGCAAACATCTTTGTCCTTCCCACTCCCTTGAAGCAAGTGAGGGAAAGCCACACCCAGGTTGTCTTTATCACATAGCAACATCATCTCTAGGCAGGAAGGTGAAGTAGACTTTGGAGCCAAGCTTGAGATCAGCTCCCAGCCCTGCTACTTTCCATCTGTGTGACCTTGGACAAGTTATCTAACCTCTCTGGGCCTCAGTTTCCTTATAAGTAAAATGGGATTAATGGTACCCCAAGGATGGTTAATAATTACCCCCCCAGGATGGCTGAGAGATTAAATATCAATACCTGGTGCCAAGTACAGAGTGCCATTTGACACAAGCTAGCTATGATCATCTTTGACTCGGTCATAGGGCTTGCCAGGCTGGGGTGTAGAGTCAGGAACATGATTGGACTTTGTGTTATTCTGGTCAATCCTGGGCACCTTACATTTATGCTGCTCAAAGAGTAGAATTTTATAATACCCAGAATATATAAAGAACTCCTACAACTCAACAACAAAAAAACAACCGAATTTAAAAATGGGCAAAGGAGTTGAACAGACATTTCTTCAAAGAAGATACACAGATGGCCAATAAACACATGAAAAGATGCTCAACATCGATAATTATTAGGTAAATGCGAATCAAAACCACATTGAACACTCTGGGAGGCCGAGGCGGGCGGATTGTTTGAGCTCAGGAGGTCGAGATCAGCCTGAGCAAGAGCGAGACCCCGTCTCTACTAAAATTAGAAAGAAATTAATCAGACAACTAAAAAAAATATATAGAAAAAAATTAGCCAGGCATGGTGGCGTGTGCCTGTAGTCCCAGCTACTTGGGAGGCTGAGGCAGGAAGATCCTTTGAGCCCAGGAGTTTGAGGTTGCTGTGAGCTAGGATGACGCCACGGCACTCTAGCCCGGGCAAAAGAGTGAGACTCTATCTCAAAGAAAAAAAAAAAAACCACATTGAGATACCACTTCACACCCTCTTGGATGGCTATAGTAAAAAAAATTTTTAAAGGAAAGTAAGCGTTGGCAAGGACGTAGAGAAATTGGAATACTTGTACTTGCTGGTGGAATGTAAAATGACGCAGCTGTGGAGAAGAACAGTTTGGCAGTTTCTCAACACGTTAAACGTAGAATTACCATAGAAGCCAGCAATTCTCCTCCAAAGTATATTCCCAAGGGAATTGAAAACAGAGACTCAAAACAGACACTTGTACACCAATGCTCATTGCAGTATTATTTGCGTTACTCAAAAGGTAGAAACAACCCAAGCATACACTAACAAATGAATGGATAAACAAAATGTAGTATATCCAAACAATGGAATATTATTCAGCCTTAAAAAGGGAGGAATATTTTTTTTAAGACAGGGTCTCATTCTATCACCCAGGCTGAAGTACAGTGGCACAATCATTGCTCACTGCAGCCTCCAACTTCTAGGCTCAAGTGATCCTCCTGCCTCAGCCTCCCAAGTAGCTGGGACTACAGGTGTCTGCCACTACATCTGGTTATTTCATTCTATTTTTTGTACAGTCAGGGTCTTGCTCATCCTCAGGCTGGTCTTGAACTCCTGGCCTCAAGCAATCCTCCCACCTCGGCCTCCCAAAGTACTAGGATTACAGGTGTGAGCCACCACACCTGGCCCACATGATATTTTTTTGCCTTTTAATTTTTACTTTGAGTTATAATTTGCATACAGTGAAATGCAAAGGTCTTAAGAGTTCTAATGCACACACCATCTCTATAAAAAACATAGAACATTTCCCACACCCTTGGAAATTTCCATTGTGCCCTTTCTAGACAAGTCCACATCAGAGGCCATCAGTGTTCTTATTTCTCCCATATAAATACAGTCATATATTATGTGACTTTTTGGTGTGGCTTTTTTCTTTTTGAGACAGAGTCTCACTGTGTTGCCTGGCCTAGAGTGAGTGCCGTGGCGTCAGCCTAGCTCACAGCAACCTCAAACTCCTGGGCTCAAGCAATCCTTCTGCCTCAGCCTCCCGAGTAGCTGGGACTACAGGCATGCGCCACCATGCCCCGCTAATTTTTTTTTTTCTATATATATTGTTAGTTGTCCAGATCATTTCTTTCTATTTTTTAGTAGAGACGGGTCTCGCTCTTGCTCAGGCTGGTCTGGAACTCCTGACTTTGAGCGATCCACCCGCCTTGGCCTCCCAGAGTGCTAGGATTACAGGCGTGAGCCACCGCGCCCGGCCTATCCATTACTTTAAACATTTGTCCATGGATGGGGAACATTCCAATTCTCCTCTTCTGGCTGTTGTGAAATACACAATAAATTTGATGGAGTTTTGTTGTTCCAATGTGGTTTGATGGTTGGTCTTTATGTAATTCTGTATTCCAGTCTTTTCTTATTAGTTTTAGTCTTTTGTTTTTCTCTGATTAGTATTAACTAATTCTCACTTGCATTTCAATCTGTGTTTCTTTTTCTGGGATCCATGGATGGAATTCTGAGTATCTGTAAAGGTGGGAACCCCTTGAAATTATATGCAAAATATGTTTCAGCATTTTCCTAGGGAGAGGGCAGTCATTTTCAATACACTAATTTTAAAGAGATCTATGGTCCAAAAAAAAGTTAAAAATCACTAGCTTAGGCTGGCGCGGTGGCTCAGGCCTGTAATCCTAGCAGTCTGGGAGACTGAGGTGGGAGGATCGCTGAGATCAGGAGTTCGAGACCAGCCTGAGCAAGAGCAAGACCCCTCCATCTCTACAAAAAATAAAAAAATTAGCTGGGCGTCGGGGCGAGTGCCTGTAGTCCCAGCTACTTGGGAAGCTGAGGCAGGAGGATCGCTTGAGCCCAGTAGTTCGAGGTTGCAGTGAGCTATGATGATGCCACTGTACTCTAGTTGGGGTGATAGAGCAAGCCTCTGCCTAAAAAACAAAAAATAAATCACTAGCTTAGAATCAGAGTTAAGTCTCCTTGAGTTTTTTCCAGGATAAGCCAGTACGTAATTAGTTAAATCAGACTGTGGTATAAACTCGATAACATGGTATCCAAAGTGCTTCACATTGTGGCCCAGGAAGAAGGCCAGCTCTTCAGCTCCTCTACCTCCATACCATATACTCTCACCTTAGAGATAGAATTTCCAGGTTTTTTTTAACTTGCCTCTTTCCAGGATTCATTCCGTGACCTGCATATCTCACTCATACTCAATCGTGTCTTTCCTTAACTCTATAAATGCATTACATTTTACTGAAAGTAACTAAAAACTGCTGAAGATTTGGGCATTTTACCTCCTAACAGCACTGTTTTTTCTTATTGCAAAAAACTGAAAATAGCCCTAGTATCCATCAGCAGGGGAATGGGTAAATAAATCATGGTACATTTACAAAATAGAATATAGCAAAGAGAAGAATTACTACACCCACATACACACACAAAGAAATCATACTACGCAAAAAAGTTACAGTGCAAACTGTATTTTGTTTACATATATCTCAAAACATGTAAAACTCTTCTCTGTATTCTTTATCTCATACAAACATGGTAAAAATATGAAGAAAAATAAGGCAATGATGACAAAATTCAGGATAGTGGTGTCTGAGGGGGTTAGTGGACAAAGAGATCTGGGAGAGTCATGTACTGTTACTGATGGGTACGTACTTGGGGTTTTGTTTCATTGTTATTTGTACTCTACATATATTTTATAAGTGTATTTATTATGTATCTACTAAGTATTTAAAAGTCTTATTCTTGCTAATAGAGATGTATACTCATGCCTGTCTGGGCCAGGGAGCAGGGCATATCATATCACAAGCACAAGTCCCACCCTCAGCCTGCTCTTTCTGAAATTTTCTAGCCACTTTTTCACTCCTTCCTTTTTCAAAGAGGATCTTTTTAAGTAACACGTTTACTTTGATTGATTAGATGACTCTCATTTAGTCACTGGAATATAAGGAGGTAAGCAAGAAGACGATAAAGAGGTTTATACAAGGTCTACGTATCACACTGTCAGTGGCCTTGTCTTCCTTCAGGGAGGTTGGCTTAAACTGATGGCACAGTCCCTCAGCAGTGGGAGGGTGGGGAAGACTGTGATCCTCAAGGCCACCCTCCACTCCCCCCCATTTTTTTGAGACAGAGTCTTGCTCTGTTGCCTGGGAGTGAGGGCAGCGGCATCATCATAGCTCACTGCAGCCTCAAACTCCTGAGCTCAAGCAATCCTCCTGCCTCAGCCTCCTGAGTAGCTGAGACTACAGGCACACGCCACCATAACCAGCTAATTTTTCTATTTTTTTGTAGAGACGAGGTCTCACTAGGTTGCCTAGGCTGGTCTTGAAGTCCTGGCCTTAACTGATCCTACCGCCTCAGACTCTTGAGTAGCTGAGATTGCATTCGCCAGCCACTACGCTTGGCATCTTCATAGTTTAATACTTTAAATTAGTAAAAAAAAAACACAAAAGGAAGATGACTTGTTAACTGGCACAGCACTGGTTCAACCTGCCTTTACCCCTGTTTCAGTGTAATTTACTAAACATATTCATTATATCCATAAATGATATAAACCAATTAGTTTTAAAATTTAAAGATAACATGTAATACCTTTTATTTTGAAAACAAAAGCAATTGAAAAATTGGAAAATACAGAAGTCACAAAGTAAAATTATTTTTAATTTTACCACTCAGATGTACTGTTAACATCTGGATGTATATTTCTCTAATCTTTTCCTTATGATGTTATACATTGTTTTTTTACATAATTGGGTTATATGTATTATTTTTTAGCTTTTTCATCTTCTAATATTTTTAATATACTTATTTTTCTAGATGACTTTAGTGACTATATAAAATTCTATAATAGGTATATCATAATTAACTAGTTTTGTTGGTTTTTTTAAGCATAATTATAGGTTTTAATATTCAGAACAGACATTGGAAACCCATAGTGTTTATAGATATTAAGCCATTTTTAATAATATAAGTGATCTAGATGCACTATCTCAAGTAGCAACTGAAGTACAAGAAGGGGATTGCATAGAGTTGCATGGCTAGAAAATGTTATGCAAACTACATTAAATATTGTTTTCTTCTTGTGATATATCCTTTAATTTTAATAACATGACAAATCAATGTAAAGATGGATTGAATGGATTTAAGAATTTGTAGTTCATTCTTAAATAGATTATGTCATTATAGTTAATCCAGAGGCTGACCCTGGTTAAGTCTACCTGCTTATTTTTACCTGAAGAACAACTTGTGGTTAACTATCTTTTTAAGAATAGTGTTATTCCAGCCTGAGCAAGAGCGAGACCCTGTCTCTACTAAAAAAATAGAAAGAAATTAGCTGGACAACTAAAAGTATATATATATATATATATATATATATAAATTAGCTGGGCGTGGTGGTACATGCCTGTAGTCCCAGCAACTCAGGAGGCTGAGGCAGGAGGATTGCTTGAGCCCAGGAGTTTGAGGTTGCAGTGAGCTATGATGACACCACTGTACTCTAGCCTGGGTGACAGAGGAAGACTCTGTCTCAGACAAAACGAAACAAAAACCCCATGATTTTAATGGTTGTATAGTATCTATGCAGTTGTATTTATGAGCCATACTTTATTTAGTTAATCCTCCATTATTGGGCACTTCAGGCTTAAAACCACTTCATGGTAGTGCTGTGAAGAAGAATTTGATCCCCATACAGGTGGAGAAGGAATTGTTTTTAGAAGGCAGTTTATGCGGCTGTCTACCTGCCATCTCTACCTGCACGTCTGTTAACACATTTCAAACTCAACATGTCCAAAAGTGAATTCTGGATATATGCTTTGTAACCCTGCTCCCTGCGTTCTCCCTCAGCTCAATCAATGGCAACTCTATCTTTGTAGTTGCTCAGGGCAAAAATCATGTAATCATCTTTGAGTTCTCTCTGTCCAATCCGTCAGAAAGTCCTGTGGGCTCTGCTTCAGAATCTACCAGAATCTGACCACTTTTTACCATCTCCAATGCCACCACCTGCACTAACCTTCCAACAGGTCCCTTGTTTCTGCCCTTCTCTTTCAACAGTCTAGTCTCAGCTAGCAGATCAGCTAGAAGCTAGAGTGATTGTTTTAGAATGGAAGTTGAACATTTTTTTTTGCTCAAAACTCTGAAATAGTTCCCTTCTCAGTCAGAATAAAAGCTAAAGTTTGTGCAAAGACCTCCCCTTCTGCTTTGTCAAATCTTTGTAGCCTCCTTGGTCTGCCGCTTAATAGTATATTGGGTACATTTCCCCATTTCTTAAATATTCTTTAGGAACATGATTTCAGTAGCTATATAATATTCTCTTATACTTATGAATCATACTTTATTTAATTCATTCTTTATTATCAGACACTTGAGCCTTGGGTTCCTCATTTAGTAAATGGAGATGTTGCCTACCTAGCCTTCTATCCTGGGGTTGAAGATCAAATATAATCATGTATACTGTATAGGATGGTATTGGAAAAATTATTTAAGTTGTTTTTTGTTGTTAGTTTTAGCACCTAAATTGTTATTTGCAGTGAGAATGTAAGTTTCTTTTTTTTCTTTTTTCTTTATCCAGAAGAAGAGAATGTAAGTTTGAAGGTAGAAATAATTGAACCTATTACTAAGTTGGAGGGTGTTTTTGCTATTGTGTATTTGAGACTGCTTTTTGCTGTATTATATACTTTAAACTTCTTCAACTACCTAAATTGTTTTCACATCAAAACAGTCTCTGTTACACTACTGGATAAAGTCATTGTGTAGGAAACCTAGTCTTCTTTCTTTGTTGTTTTACATGTTATTGTTCTAGTCTTTTGAGGTTGCCTTAATTGAAATCCAAACTGTACTTCATGCTCCCTTTATATGTGCATTTGTTGGTTTCTCACAGGAGAAAGTAACTATGCCAAATTTTTTTTTTTGTTGTTAAATGCCTTCTTTGCAGCTCTCAAGAGATGTTTTGGAGTTCATTTTTGTGCATACCAATAAGACGGTGCTGATTGCTTTTGATAGTTGACCAGTGAAGTGTAAAGCACTGTGATGGGAGCTAGCAAAGTCTGGAATGCAATTAGCAAGACCGTGAAAGGGACTGCTACTTCTGGTTCTATGTTAGACAAAGCAGGCGTTCATAGATTTAATTTTTGGTAAAAATACCTGTATGTATGTCAAGGCCTGTGTATTATATAGGCTAAAAACTGTTCTTGGTTGTATTTTTTAGGGATGAATGCCTTGTAGATATAGGTGGTAGAAATAAGAAATATTAGATTTTTGAAAGTATCTATAGAAAATTAGGTTTTTGTTATTCAGCAAGCCTAGGCCTCGAGGCCACCAAGCTTTCAGAAAGATTTTAGTCTTGTTTTAGATAGAGACAAATAATCAAAGCAATGTGGTGACCGTTAGGAAAGCACTGAGGAGGGCCATCTAAATACAGTCACATGTTGTTCTGAGAAATGCATTGTTAGGTGATTTTGTCGTTGTGTGAACACCATAGAGTGTACCTATACAAACTTAAATGGTACAGCCTACTATACAGCTAGGCTCTGTGGTATATAGCTATTGCTTCTAGGCTACAAACCTGTACAGCATGTTACTGTACTGAATACCATAGGCAACTGTAACACAATGGTGAGTACTTGTGTATTTAAACATACCTAAACATAGAAAAGGTACAGTAAAATATGGTATTTTAATCTTTTTTAAATTTTTAAAAATACTTATATTTATTTTTATTTTTTAACCTGGAGCATAGACTCAACTTTCCCTGAATGTATGCTCCCTGGTATTTTAGTCTTATGGAACTACAATGGTACTTGCTAACCTTTGTATATGGTCTGTCGTTGACCAACATGTAAAAGGGGTATGGCAGGGAAAGGTAGGGAATGTCTGAGAAGCGCTTTTTGTTAACAGAAAACTGTAAGGCCAGAATTAGCAGAAGCAACACAGTGAGGAACTATTATATACTTACTGTTTCCCTACCACATTGTTCTGGTCTGATACCAAAGAGTTCCTTTAACTGTGAATAAACTTGAGCAGGAAAAATGGGTGAAGGGGAAAATAAAAACCTTTACTTTTAAATTGCCTTTTACTGGGGAAAAAATACTATAATTAGTAATTAACAACAGTAACAACAAGAAACACTTAAGCTGTGCCGGACACAATTAGCTATTTACAAATTTTAACTCACAATAATCTTCACAGTAATCCTATGGCAGGTACTGTTATTTTCCCCATTTCACAGATAAAGGAGTTGAGGCAAAGAGGTGTTTGTTGGCTAACTTGCCTGGGCTCGCATATCTAGGAATTAAGGGAACTATAAAATGAACTTGGGCTGTCTGGCTCCAGAGCCCTTACTCTTAACCTGTGTGCTCCTCATATCACCTCTCAAAATATTTATTAAGTTTTACTATTCTATGCAATAATACTGAATGTTGATGTCTAATTTGAATTTAACTGTTATACTAAAATTTATTTTGATATCTCTTTTTAAAAATTATTTTTAATTTTTAGTTATGAATACATAATAGTTGTACATGTTTATGGTGTACATGAGATATTTTGATACAAGCATCCAATGTGTAATAATCAAATCAGAGTGATTGGGATATCCATCTCCTCAAGCACTTATTATTTCTTTGTGTTCGGAACATTCCAATTCTATCAGTTATTTTGAAATATACAGTAAATAAATTTTTTTTTAATTTTTAATTTTTTTTAGCTACAAGGTGTCACTCTGTCGCCCAGGCTGCAGTGCAGTAGCTGATCATAGATCACTGCAGCCTCAAACTCCTGGGCTCAAGGGATCCTCCCACCTTGCCAAGTAGCTGGGACTACAGGCTTACACCACTGTGCCTGGCTAATTAAAAATTTTTTTTTGTAGAGATACTGTGTTGCCCAGATTGGTCTCAAATCCTAGCCTCAAGCGATCCTTTGCTTGGGCCTCCCAAAATGCTGGATTACAGGTGTGAGCCACCACGTCCAGCCAGCTAGCATATTTTATATCAGAGTGATAACACTGTGATACTGCAGAGTTGTAGGATTTTTTTCCTACTGTATATTTATTTATTTTTTAATACTCTGAGATTGAGTATATGGTGAACAAATATAGTACATTTATACTTTTTTCACAAAATTAGTAATCTAAGTTTGTTATTTTAAATGATTAAAGGGAACTCCGTAATTGTAGATCTTTTGCTTAAATCTGCTTTATGGCAATATGCTTTATACTATTTTACTATATATTTCTTATATTGCGAGGAGGAGAGGAGGCTGCCTATGGGCTTTGGTTATATGGTTTTAAGATATAAGTGGCATATAAAATATTTTTATTGTGTGCCATTTTTCTTAATTGATGACATAGAAGGCTTTTGTTGACAAAAGAGGAAGGTTGTGCTGAAGATGTCACTGGGATTTTCAACAAGCTCAAAACATGCTTTGTTAGTAAAGTTAAAGTTACAGTGTTACCACACTGATATGTTAATTATAGTTGCTGGTAAAATCTTTAGTAGTTTGCCAACAACACTGTAATTGCTACATAGAGACTTCGAGATATTAGATAAACAAATTTATTCTGGAGAATAAAAAGGCTTTTAAGCACAAATCTTGTTTTGACTGCCTTATTTTCTAGGGCTCAGTAATTAAAATGTTATTTCTGCATCTTTATGCTGAAGTAACAGTTGGAAAGAAGGCAAGGAGAAAAGGGGGTAAAATTGGGGTATTTAACAGATCTTATAAGGCTAATTTTGACTTGAAGTGACTCTAAGAAAGAGAACATGGTTAAATATGGTTCATCAATAAACTAAGACCTTTGAAACATTTTGTGATTGTCATTTTAAAGGCATTTACATTTATCTTTAATAAGAGTCTTCAAGTCAGATTTTTTGAAAATGACACTGTCCTGCTCTTCTCCCTCTCTCCTAAGGTAACTAATATTGGTTACAGCATGAAGAATAAAAAGTTAGAAGACAAAAGGGAAAAGGTGTGAAAGTTGTAGGAGAGGATAAACGCCTTTGGACTTGGGAAAAGATTCATTTTAGGTCTTAGATGCTAAGGCTGCCTTTCAGACTTACGAAGGAGGGCTCAGGAAAACAGCCTTGAAACCAGATGGGATTTGGTTAGTAACTGAGAGCCAAGGCCCAGAGGTGAGTGTGAGCAGAGCAAGTTATTGGGGAAATCAGGAGGTAGCCTGAACAAAGACTCATACCTCTAGGGAGTCCTGAAAGTGGTTATGATGATAATCATTGTAATAATGGTAGGGAACATAGCTTGACTGCCTCCTTGAAACTTCCATCTCTTGACTTTTAGTACCCCATGCTCTTCTGATTGCCTACCTTCCTCCCAGGTCTGTGGCCCCCAATCTCTGGGCCGAGGACCAGTACCCGTCCATGGCCTGTTAGGGACTGGACTGCAGAGCTCCACTCCCCCACACCCCTCTGCTGGTCTGTGGAAAAATTATCTTTCACGAAATTTAGGAAAGGGGAGGGTAAGCGAGCGAAGCTTCATCTGTATTTACAGTCACTACACATCACCGCCTGGGCTCTGCGCTCCCTGCGCCCCCCTCACCCCCATGGAAAAATTGTCTTCTGTGAAACTGGTCCCTGGTGCCAAAAAGGTTGGGGACCACTGTCCTAGGCCATTCTCTGCCCTTGGGTTAAATGTGTACAAGGCCTTTGTCCTTAGATCTCTTTCTGTCCAGAGAAGACAAACCCTCTAGGTGATTTCGTCTGGTTCCAAGGCTTTCAATGTCATGCAGATGATGGTCGTTGCAAACTCATTTCTACGGTCTGGACCTCTCTGTAGAAGTCTAGACTTGTGTACCCAGCTGTTAACTTAACTCTTCTTGAAGGCCTAAGAAGCATCTCAAATTCAACATGTCCTAAATAGAACTCTTATTTTCCTCCCTGCTCACCCAAAGTGTCTCCTCCTTCATTGTTACCCGTTCTTTTAGTTGCTCAGACCAAAAATATTAGAGTTACTCTTGCCTTCTCCCTTTTTCTCACAGGCTACATACAGTCCGTCAATAAGTCCTGTCAATTTTGTCTTCACAATATGTCCTGCATCCAATTACTTTTTGCCATTTCTACTCCTGTGCACATCGGTATTGCAAGAACCTCCTGTCTCTCTGCTTCTGCCTTTATTCCCATGCAGTAGCAATTCTCATTTTTGAAATGTAAATCAGATCATGTCATCCCTCTGCTTAAAATCCTTCACGGCTGGCCGGGCGCGGTGGCTCGCGCCTGTAATCCTAGCACTCTGGGAGGCCGAGGCAGGCGGATTGTTTGAGCTCAGGAGTTCGAGACCAGCCTGAGCATGAGCGAGACCCCGTGTCTACTAAAAATGGAAAGAAATTAATCGGACAACTAAAAATATATAGAAAAAAAAAATTAGCCGGGCATGGTGGCGCATGCCTCTAGTCCCAGCTACTCGGGAGGCTGAGGCGGAAGGATTGCTTGAGCCCAGGAGTGTGAGGTTGCTGTTAGCTAGGCTGACGCCACGGCAATCACTATAGCCCGGGCAAAAGAGTGAGACTCTGTCTAAAAAAAAAAAAAAAAAAAAAAATCCTTCATGGCTGCCTATCACTTCTATAATAAAACTAAAAATCCTCACCTCGGTCACATAGCCACACAGAATTTGGCCTCTGGCTAGCTATCTGATTTCACATTTCATCATTGTTTACCCCTCTAGTTACGCTGTGGTCTTGCTGTTCCTTAAACTTCATTCAGGTCTCTGTTCAAATATCACCTCCTCAAAGGTAGCAACCTACCCGCTCTTATCTAAAATAGCCACCTCTACCACTTCCACTGTCATCTTTTATCTCCTAACTCTGCTTTATTTTTCTTTCCAACATTGAACTATTTCTGTTAGTTAATTATCAGACTCCCTCATTAGAACGTAAGCTCCATGAAGACAGGGACTTGTTTTAACTAGATATCTGAAGTTCTGGGGCATGGTAAACACTCAGATATTTGTTGAATGAAAGAGTGTTTTGAACGTTTGCTTTGTGCTAGGCCCTGAACTAAAACTTGACATGGATTAGTCGTTAATCCTCAACAACAGCTCTATAAAGTTAGGCACTATTATTATTGTGCCTATTTTGTAGATAAGAAAATTGAGGCTTACATGGTTTATTACATGCTCCAGTTATAGGTGAACCTAGGATAATACTGAATACTTGGGGGTTGGGGGTGTCAGATTAAAGCCTTTGTGTAATAGTATTTTAGGTAAACTCTTTGAAAATGTCTTCTAGAAATATTAGGTTATTAAGTATGAAATGTCCGATTTCCTTAAGTGCTAAGTTTGACAGTCACTGTCTCTGACATTTCACTGTGACACTTTTTGTTTTATTTTTATTGTGATGGTACATCCTCAGTCTTTCAAACTCATGTTTTGGCTTGTGATTATCGTTCACATTTTTTTTTTAGAGGAATTTTTGTGAAACCATGGATAAGTCAAAAATTCATGTTATTTTCAAATGTGAGTTCTGTTGTGGACAGACAACTCAAAACATCAATGAAGTGTTTGGGAAGGATGTGGCTAATGAACGCACTGTACGTCCATGGTTTGTTATAGTGATTTTAATCTTGAAAATGAGCCACGTAGGTGACCTAAGACCAAGGTGGATAATGATGAGCTGAAAGCTGTAGTGGAAATGAATCCATCTTAACCTACGTGTGAATTAGCAGCAAGGTTTGACATTACTTTTCCAACAGTATTGGACCGTTTGAAACAAATGGGCAAGGTAAAGAAGCTGGATACCACATGAATTAAACGAGCATCAGAAGATAAATTGTCTTGAAGCTTGCCTTTCTTTGCTCTCACGACATAAAGTGAACCATTTCTTCACCGTATTGTTACATGTGATGAAAAATGGATTCTTTTTGAGAATCAAAAGCATCAGAACAATAGTTGGATAAAGATGAAGTGCTGAAACACAGTCCAAAATCAAATATTCATCAAAAAAAGCTAATGATGTCTGTTTGGTGGTCCAGTGCTGATGTTCTCCACTGCAGCTTCATGAAACCTGGTCAATCAATTACAGCGGATGTCTACTGCAACCAGTTGGATGAAATGATGAGGATGCTTGCGATTAAGCGCTGAGATTGGTCAATAGAGACAGGCCAATCCTCTTGCGAGACAACGCTCTACCACATGTCACACAAACAACGCTGTTCAAACTACAGCAGCTGGACTTGGAAACTCTCTGTCATCCACTGTATTCACCAGACCTTGCACCAACTGACTACCACTTCTTCCAGGCTTTGGACCACTTCTTTTTTTTTTTTTTTTTTTCAGACAGAGTCTCACTGTGTTGCCCGGGCTAGAGTGCCGTGGCGTCATCCTAGCTCACAGCAACCTCAAACTCCTGGGCTCAAGGGATCCTCCTGCCTCAGCCTCCCAAGTAGCTGGGACTACAGGCATGCGCCACCATGCCCGGCTAATTTTTTCTATGTATTTTTAATTGTCCAATTAATTACTTTCTTTTTTTTTTTTTTTTTGAGACACAGTCTCACTCTTTTGCCCAGGCTACAGTGAGTGCTGTGGCGTCAGCCTAGCTCACAGCAACCTCAAACTCCTGGGCTCAAGCAATCCTCCTGTCTCAGCCTCCCGAGTAGCTGGGACTACAGACATGTGCCACCATGCCCGGCTAATTTTTTCTATATATTTTTAGTTGTCCAATTAATTTCTTTCTATTTTTTAGTAGAGACGGGGTCTCGCTCTTGCTCAGGCTGGTTTCGAACTCCTGAGCTCAAACAATCCGCCCGCCTCGGCCTCCCAGTCTAGAGCTAGGATTACAGGCGTGAGCCACCGCGCCCGGCCCCAGGTCGGTTTTGAAATAATGACCGGGGAGCTCATTAGCGCTCTCTGCCCACGCAGGCAATTCCTGTGTGTGGGGGGCGGCGTGGGGGGCACATTTTCTGCACTTGTGCACCCGCCAATTTTCCAACATTTCACGTTCTCAAATAATATTAAATAATAACTGCTATTTCTACGAGACGGTTAACTCACAAAGATCTCTCTGTGCCAAGGTGCCGGGGGCTGGGGTCTGGCACACAGTTTTGGCATCTCTTCCCTCTGAGAATGTGTCCACACCTGCAAGACAATTTACCAAGCAGTTTAAGCGAAAACCCCACCACTTTACACCTGAAATATGCTAATAATTCAGAAAAACAATCTGTGGGAGTGTTTCTGATATTAATTATCTGGGTAATTGCCTCAGATCTTCACCTGTGTTTAGAAGTAGCCTGTCTGAAGTGAGAGTTTTCCCAAAGACCATATGTAGGGTTCCAAGCCTTCTTTCCCCTGTCAGAGAGGGACTGTGTCGTGCCGGGGGCTCCTGGGTGGGCCGGTGGGGCCACATCTCAGGCAGTGTGGCTTGTCCCATTTTCCCCCCGCTCTGAGGTCCCTTCCTTTCTCTGGGCCTCTGCAGTCCCACCTGTGAGCGAAGAGGTTGAAGCTCCTCTCAGTGCACAGCGCACGCCCAAGCAGTGCCTCCCCGGCCTCACCCCTTCCCTGGGTGACACCATCGTACTGTTGGTGGACACTGGAGCTCCCAGCAGGAGGCTCTCCAAGGTCCCACAGCCAAGAGGACACCTGCTGTTTGCAGAGGGTTCTAGATGGGTCCCGATCCCTGCTCATCGCCTCTCCCAGCCCTTCGCAGCCTCACATGGGCTCTGTGCGGGCGCCAACCTGCCTGCAAATACATGAAGTAATGCTGCCTGTGGCGTGGCTGGCGTCTGTCCCCCTTTGACCTTCATATTGACATAACCCAGAGACCCCGCAACGGAGCAGCCTTGTGGTCTGCAGAGAGCGGTGGAGGGATGAGAGGCCTGCGGTCCCTGTCAGAGGGGAGGATGAAAGGAAGATAGTGAGCTGGGCTGGCCGCTCTGACCCGGGAGAACAGGCGTCAGGCAGGCCTGGTCCTGGAGCATCTCCAGCCTGTGCACCTGGGGTCAGACAGGCTGTGATGGGGAGACATCAGGCTGGCAGCCCCGAGGCCCCGAGGTGAACCCCGCTTTGTCTCTTCTGCCTGTGCCATGATGGACACGTCACTCTGTCTGTCCAAACCTCCCTTCCCACCTCTGCACGATGGAGACACGGATACCTCCCTGGCAGGGACATTGCTGGGATGTTGGCGAGGGCCTAGCGCAGAGCTCGGCACACAGTAGGTGCTCAGCTCATGACCGTTTCTCCCTCTCTGCCTTCTCAAGTCCCCAAAAGAGACGCTTAGCCTGAGCAAATTTGGTATCTACCCGTCTGTCCCCAGGTGACCTCCTGTAACCCCTTCCGCCCTGGGCAGGTCGGCTGACCTGTGACCCTGAGGTGTTGACAGAATCTCTGACCTCTGGGAAGGAGCAGGTCACTTTACCGAGTTTGTGCAAATAGATAAAGAACAAAGTGGCCCATAAATCAAGGCAACAGGAAAAACAAATAATTCTCCCCCCACTTGGGAAACAAGCAGCAGGGGTGGGGGGAAGCTGTCCAGGCAGGTTCCTTGGGGGCTCCCCTGATGCTGCTGACCCTGTTGTCCACCTGGGTGGAGGTCAGCACAGGTGGCCTTGGGAAGAGGAAGGTGCCAGGAGGGGGTAGGGGTGCGGGTCCCGTCCTGGCAATGCCCCAGCGACTCTTTCCTCAACGGCACAGAACGGGAGGTGTTCCATGACCTCGAGGCCTCTGCCCCGAACCTGGCCCTTGATAGGAGGCCAGCCTGGGGCTCAGGGAGAAGAACATGGCCAGGTATTCGACATCGCCGTGGAAAGGAGGGAGACAGGAATGGGCCTCAGAGGCCTTGATCAGAGCGTCCCCTCCTGAACAAACTGCTCACCGCGTGACCATAGATTCACAGTGCCCTGAGCCTCGGTTTCCCCAACTGTAAAAAGGGAGGCTAATCCCTGTCCTGGCTGCTTCTCTGGCATGTGACGAGAGTGACAACGAGTGTGAAAGGCCCACAGGGAAAACCCTGGCTCCACCGCCAGGGGAGTTTGGGCAAGTGGTCAAACCTACCTAGCCTCAGTTTCCTTCTCTGTAAGCCAAGGATGGTGACAGTACCTGCCCTTTGGGATTATTTGGAGGATTAAGAGACACATTATCTAAGATACCAGGTATATACTGGTGTTCCCTAAAAGCAATTTCTCCCTATCCTTGTCTCATTGAAAACCCATCCTGCTTCCCCAACCACTCATACTCTTCAGGGTTGGATCCTGGGGGTTTATTGAAAGGTGGGGACTGGATGTGGACAGGCCCCCAAGGCCACGTCACCCTGCCCTGGGCCACGCCTGGTGTCTGCCGCTCTGCGTTGCCCCTCCCCCTCCATCCACACCTGCCTCGCTGCCACTCCTTGAGCACCAAGCCCACTCCCGACTCGGGGTTGCACTTGTTCCTAGGGTGATCAACCGTCCCCATGTGCCTGGGACTGAGGGGCCCCCGGGGTGTGGGACTTGGTGCTGACACCAGGACAGTCCCAGGCAAACCTGTGTGCCTCTGAGCAGGGAAGGTCCTTCCCTTTGGTATCCGCAAGGTCACTTCCTCGCTCTGCTCCGGCCTTCCTGCGGCCGTACGTGAAGTGGCAGCCCTCTTACCCACCTTTTTTCTGCAAAGCTCTTATTAGCGCCTGGTAGCTTGTATATATGCTGGTTTATTTCTCTGTCTCTCCCTCTAGAATGTAGTCTCCATATGAACAGAGAATCTGGTTTGCTTTCACTTTTAGATAATATCTCCTCGAACCCTCCAAATAACCCCCAGAGGGAGGGACCGTTGCCATCCTTGGTTTTCAGAGAAGGAAACCGAGGCTTGCCCACACTCTCCCAGCGATGGAGCCAGGCGCTGAGCTGGGTGGCCCCATCACATTTCTGGTTTTGTTTTTGGTTTTCTTTATCTTAGTTTATTTTTTAAATTTTATTGCTATATTCCCTGGAGCCTAGATTAGAACTTGGTAGGTAGTAGGCACTAAATGAATTTCTGTCGAATGAATGAATACGTGAATGCATCTGTGGGTTTTGGACATAGATAAAAGCAGAGAAAAGGCCAGAAGTATTGCTTTTTAAAATGAGGATTAAAAATAAAAGTTTACGGCTGTTCCTTGTTGACTGATGAGGTGTGCAAGCTCATGTGCAAAGCAGGAAGCCGGTTCGGATACTTCGGCAGGAACAAGAGAGACGGAGAAAGTGTAGCAAGACTTCAAAGCACCAACAGCTTCTCTGAGGCTGTGTCTAAACAAGTGAGGCCCAGAAGTGAGGCAATTAATCAGGTAATTCCAGCCCCCTTCCAGCCAATGGCCTCAATTATCTGGCTACTTGAAAACTACCCGTTTTATGGGTAATGAGTGTTAATAGGCTATTGTCCGGAAACAGCCTCTCCTCCAGTTTGCTCCTTGGCATTCGGGAGGCCCCAGGCAGCGGGAAAGGTTCAGCTGACCTCCCCGGGACTCTCTCTGGCTCTGCAGCGGGGCAGGATGCCTTCTTCTGCAGGCTGCTGTCGGGGTTAAGAGCCGGCAGAGCACCTGTCTGGAGTCTGGAATCCTGGCTGCGGTGCGCCACAAATGTTAGTTTCATTCTGATCGGCCACATTTATTTCTCTTTCTTCCCATTTATTTCAGGCTAAACCCGGAGCCTCCTGCCACGTGCCCTGCAGACAGGCCTCATCTCTTCGGTTCTGCAAAGAGGAATTGCTTTTTGGCCCTTCCTAGTTCTGCCCCAGAACAGTGCTTGCCCTCCTGGTGAAAAATAACAGAGCCAAGGGGGAAAAAAATGGAGGAGAGGGAACTGCCGTCACTGATGCCCTGCTGCTGGACCCCTTAGCGGCACTATGTCATTTAATTGTCACAAAATCCTTCCAGGAAGGGTACTGTTATGATCCCATTTCACAGACAGGGAGACTGAGGTTCAAAGGTTTAACTAGCAATTCTAAAGCCAGACAGCCAGGACGTGGCAGAGCTGGGACCGAAACTCAGGGCTTTTAGAAGTACAGAATTATGGAACCAAGAAAGCCAGAGCTGGAAAAGTCTTGTGAGATCTCGGAATCCACCCCCCTATTTTCCAGATGGGAAAATCGAAGGTGGGGAGTGGAAATGGTGGTGGTGGCATAACAGGAATGATGATGCTGAGATTATGACAGTGACAATTGGTGTGGATTGCACGTCTGCTGGGTGTGAGCCCCACGCTCAGGACAGCCTCATCTATGAAAGTGGTGGTGACGACGTCTCCCAGGAAGGGGAGCTGGCTGGAAGGAGAGGAGCATGCGTGTGAAGGGCCTGCTACGTACCTAGCGCTCAGTAAGAGGTTTTCTCTCTGCCTCACAGATGAATAAGCAAGGCGGGCACGGGGAAGCATCTGGCCTGAGAGAGCAGAGCGGGGCTAGTCCTCAGGCCTCTGGCTGGGGGCCCTCTTGTTCCCTGTCCTTCCATACTGGCTCACTTACGGAATGGTCCGTGTTCCAGCCACAGCAACCAAGGTGGCTCTTGGCACACAATAGATGCCCAAATATTCTTGCCTTGAATTAAATATAGCATGACAGAAGCCTGAGAATCAGAGGAGTTCAATACAAATACAGCCCCTTAGAA
>CAUYRB010005248.1:0-13682 GCA_963574695.1 Propithecus perrieri
AAATTAGCCGGGCATGGTGGTGCATGCCTGTAGTCCCAGCTACTGGGGAGGCTGAGGCAGGAGGATCGCTTGAGCCCAGGAGTTTGAGGTTGCTGTGAGCTAGGCTGACGCCATGGCACTCACTCTAGCCCGGGCAAAAGAGTGAGACTCTGTCTCAAAAAAAAAAAAAAAAAAGATAAGCTAACTATATTTTCTTTGCATTATATACTTTTGCAAGTGTGTATAACATTGAATAGCTTTAGTTCTACCTTCATAGAATAGTGACTAATTATATAGTGTTTAAAAAAAGATTGAAATAGTGGAAGTTTCTCTTAGAACATATGCAAATATTTACGTCATTTCTTTTTCAGCCTCCCTCTAGGGCAAAAAGGAGGCAAATATCTAAAAAGCTGAGTAAAATTCTCTAACAGAGAGGTCAGAAGCTCCAATGATCTTCTGGGATAAATCAATTTCTAGCAGCCGTGGCCAGATAGTGTAGTTCAAGACCTCGGAAACGTAATTAGGAAGCATGTTAAAAGTTAAAGGTCCAGAGTCATGTTAATTACATGAGGTTTTCCTTGTAGAAAATCTGCCCGGTACAATGCCACCCTCCCTCTTCCTTAGATAAGGGTTTGCTTCTCCACTACACTCCTATAATTTGACAACGTTTATTTTAAAAGCAATTTATTTAGAGTCATCTGTATGCTTCGCAAGTAATAGAGCCTAATGCGTCCATTCATTATATTCTTAGCACTGTTTGGGTTAAGAAGCCCCTGACGTTGTATGCCAGAACTTCAGAAGGATCCAAACACGAAACAAATGGAGATCTGCATTCCATGTCTTCCTTCTTTTGGGAAGAGGTGAGAAGGAAAAAAAAAAAAATTATGATTCTTGTTCCAATACTGTTTTACTCATAAAAATAGAAGTTCTCTTATGGAAACATGAAATATAGGAGAGTAGCCTGAAAAAGTCTTGGGCTTTTACTGCAATTGGAGGAAAATGTTCATAAAATATAATCTGATAAAAAAATTATACACTTGTTAAATACAATCCAACAAAGTAAAAAGTATTCTATGTAATAAAAGTTGTATGTAGAATCATGTCCATCTTCAGATTCTATACTTTGTGTATACAGAGAAAGACAAATCTAGAAGGAGCATTAGATATCATTTTTTAATGCTATCGTGTTCTGCATTCAATTTATTTTCAAGATGTATTTATTATGTGTCTATTAAAGCTAACGAGGTTGAACAGGCTTCTTCAAAGTTATGGTAAAGGACAAACTTCCTCCACAAAATTGTTCTGGTTATAAAGTTGGTTCCTGGATATTATATGTTTTAATAGCAAGTTAAATATTGTATTTGCCACATCTGTTAACTTTTTAAAGAGAAGGCTTTGTTTTATTAATAATAACCATAGAGGCTATAGAAATTATTTTGTAGGGAAGGAAGGTTGTTACATATGTATTGCCTTAATATAGACTTTGGATACAAATGTTATATAAGAGAGCACTTTTTCTAAAGATTATCAACCTTTAATATATCTAAGAAATCTTCAGAACTCTCCAGAAATCTTCATTTAGGACAAGCATTCCAGCTTTCGTGTAGATCTGGACTCTATCCCAATTTCCTACTTTTCTTAGGCCCAAGAAAACTGTTAATACTAGGGCGAGATAGTTGGGAAAGAAGGAAGTCTTCTGACTACCTGTCAAGTTTTTTGTGTCTAAAAATCATATGCTTGAGCAGATGACTGACACGTGAATTAGAGTGGACACATCATGTCTCTAATTTCTACGTACCATTACATGCTTAAAATAAGTAACATTTGGTAATGAGGATCATTCTAAATATATTATTTTCCTTGTAGATTTCAATGCCAGGGCTTTACTGATTTCGAGACACATATGAAGAGTGATAGCAAAGCACTAACTGGTTTTAGTGCATGTGGAACAGTAAAATATGAACAATAATAAAATATGGAATGGTGTAGGGAAATTTTAAGGATTAGGTCAAAAGTATTTATGGTCTATAATGTTGTCATTTAAACACACAGTTTTTCTTAAATATTAAACCCTTTTCCTGCTTAAAACTTCTTTGTATGGTTCTTGGTACAGTTGCATAGTTAATGGTTATATATTCAAGTAATGATGTTTCAGATATATAAATGTACCCGGAATACATTCTAAATGTCACGTTAAAACATTATTCAGTGACCAACAGCCAATGACATAAACCTGGTGAAACATTCCACAAGTCTAATCTCAGGAGACGTGCATGGCGTCTTATTCAAAATTTTAAGAATGCTTTGCCCAAAGGTTGGTGAATTTCCACTTTAGGTCTTGTCAAAAATAACCAGTACTGGACTTGCTCCCCAAAAGAAAAAAAAAAAAACAACTCTAAAACTGGAAAAAAATATAGGCAGCAACTATCTGCAAGTGTTAAACAATAAGCAATGCAAAGACTATAAACTTTGAAGTAGTTATTGCAATCACCCTAGTTTCTTTCTGGGGATATTTTTTTGTTCCAGTGCACAGGGAGGTGAAGCCCAAAGTGAGTAACAATTTGTTGAGTTGAGGAGGCAAAGATGAGCGTTTGAGTCGGTTAAAGTGGCTGAAATTTCCGAGCAGAGGACTGGATGAGAAGGAGTAAAGTTAGGGAACAGAAGTCTGCGTGAAGATTCAAAAC
Source organism: Propithecus perrieri (assembly GCA_963574695.1). Classification (NCBI taxonomy): domain Eukaryota; kingdom Metazoa; phylum Chordata; class Mammalia; order Primates; family Indriidae; genus Propithecus; species Propithecus perrieri. The sequence continues at coordinate 2,664 of CAUYRB010005248.1, forward strand.
ACGAGCCTCGGCTAAGGGCTGGCCTGGACACGCAGAGGTGAGACTCCACGATGCCTAGAGGTAAACTTTGATGTCAGGCTGCCTGCTGAATGGTCGCGCCAGAAGTTATTATACAGTCAGCCTAAGAGACTGTGCTGAGCAGCTTGGCTATTCAGTAGAGATCCGGAAAGCCCACATTTTAGGTATAAGCAAAACACCTAGAACTAAGTTCAAAACTGGTATAGTGCCATCAAAATAAAGAATAAACAAAGACTGACAGGCAAAAACGACCTACCAGTAATCTGTCTTCCTGCCACAATAGACCTGAACACAATTTACCAAAAAAAAAAAAAAAAAAAAAAAAAAAGGGCATATTCTAGAGAAGGGTTGAGTAAACTCTACCCCCGCCCCGGGAAAGCACCTGTCTTTAAATTGTCTTTATCCATATACAACATGATTAGTTCAGAAAAATATTATACATTAGCATCGTAGAAATGCTAGGAAACATATAAAAGACTACTAGAATAAGTAAATTTTACAAGATTTGAACTACAAGATCAATGTTTAAAGATTAATTATAGTTGAAAGCTGAACTTTTAATTACTATAGAATGAAAACCATCAAATACTTCGAAATAAGTGAACAGGAGATATGAAAGACCTTTATATTGAAAATGTTGTGAGACCTAAATTAATGGAAAAATATACCATTTTAATAAATTGAAAGATTTAATATCATTAAAACATCAATTTCATCTAATTTATTTGTAGATTTAATACAAGCCCCATCAAAATCCCAACAGGTTTTTTTGGGAGGGAGGATATAAATTGACAAATTATTTCTAAAATTCACATGAAAATACAAAGATTCTGGACGAGTCGAGAAAATCGTGAAAAGAATGACGAAATTTGCGTACAGACACTGTCCAATTTCAAGACGGTATAAAGCTATAGCAATCAAGCACCTAACGTGTAACTAGGTCAGCGGAACAGAATGTAGGGAACCAAATTAGATTCACACACGTAGGCCCCACGACACTTCGATGAGGACAAGAAAGTATTTTCAACAAATGGTGATGGAAAAATAAATTAATATACCGAAACGAATGAGCATCATGACCTACCTCAACATATACACAAAAATTAATTCGAGGTATTTTGTACCTATACATATAACCTAAAATCAATGGGAGCATATCTTTATTATTTTGATGCAGAGATTTCCAAATTGATAAACTTCATCAAAATGAAAACCTCTGCTTATAAAAAACACCATTATGAAAAATATAATTATTCGCAAAATGTAAATGTGACAAGGACCCCATGTCCAGAATGAACTTCTAAAATCAATAACAAAAAGGCAATCCATCGATTAAAAACAGAAAACTGATCTTGAAACGCGTTGTTAAGAAGAAGAAATATGAATGTCCTTCAGCACACGAAAAAGATGCTCAATGTTATTAGTCGTCATTAGTTAAAACCAAAATGAGATACTATTCTACATCCAAGACGTGGGCTAAAATGAGAAAAAGGCTGACAAACCACATTGGTGAGGATGTAATGGAGCCGGAACTCCAATTCCTTGGTGCTGGGAATGATCAAATTGTTGGTTTCTTACACGGTTAAGCATATACCTACTTCATTGCTCAAAAATTCCAGTCTTAGATGTTTCCTCAAGAGAACTGAAAATAGATGAGCACAAAGAGACTGACGAAGAATGCTTAGGAAAGCTTTATTCATAGTATCAGGAAATTAGGAACCATCCAAATATCCACCATAGAATAAGAAGCAAATTGTGGCGTATTCACGTGTTGGAATATTACTCAGCAATTAAAATGTACACTGTTAAGTACAAATTCATTCGTGTATTGTAAAACGATTATGTTACACAAAAGAAGCCATCTTCACCCCCCCCCCAAATGCATGCTATTTTATTCCATTTTTTATGAAGTCCAAGAACAGGCAAAAGTTATCTTTGGAAAACAGAACAGTCGTGGCCTCTGGGGTAGGGGCAGGAATTAAATGGGTTAAGACATCAATAAACCGTATGATATAAATGTTTTCTTTGATTAGAGTGGCAGTTACAGAAGTGTATATGTTTGTAAAATCTCATCAAATGATATCCCTCTGATCTATGTATTTCCCTGTATATAAATCTTACTTCAATGTGTGAAAATGTTTGGGCATGGCCATCGTGAATCCCAGGATGTTCATTAGAAAGTTTCTGCCACGTAGGTGTAGATCATGAGTTTACTTCTTCCGGGAGTCTTAAATTTCTCCCTGGTAGTAGTCAGAAACTTTGGACAAAGCCATTAACTCTTCCTGGTGATTGGAGACACAGCCGATAAATTGCTGCTGATTTGTCCTGTTCTGTTGTGTGGATTGTTAACAAGACAGTGGCTATTGTAAACACAGCAGTGAAACATTGTTTTACATAGTAATAATCACCACACTTTAGAGTTGAAGTAGAATCCTGTTTTAATTAATACAATTACAATATTGTCTACTTTTAAATGAACTCCACATCTGTTCCCTAGCCAGTAGCACTTAATTTGTTTTGCTTTTCTAACGTACATATAAAGAAAGCCATCACACGTGAAATATATTATATCTTATTTGGGAAGAGAATTCTCTGCAGCACCCTCATGGAGATTAATCTGTAGATTATGGATATTTTGACGAATGTTTCACTTTTCTCTTTTTACTGGGACACAGAGGATACGGTTGACTGTTAATTAAATGAAGTTAAATAGCGTTGTAATGAAAGAGAAATAAATATAAATATTAGAGAGAGGGAATGGGAGGGAGAAAAGGCAAGGAGATATTTAAAAATGTTGACGTTTGGTTTTAAAATGTTTGCTTTTAGGTCACATCAGAATTATAATAAATGGAAAAGCATTAAAATTAACTGTTGTGCCACAAATTGGTGGGAATTATCAATAGCGTTTTGCCAAACTGACTTAGCAATAGTTATTCAAGGAGCTACTTGACAGAGATTCAAGGATTATACCCACACCAACTCACTAGAACCCAAATACTTTATAGCGTCCACCACTGTGCATATTATAGTAGTTCAAGAAGTACGCTTGCTGCTCCTCTACAAAAAGTATACAAATAATTCTAGCACCCACCTGCTAAACACGAATACTGAAACAATATTTGTTAATGTGTAATAAGTATCTTTAAGAAAGATAAAGATGCATCCAATACATGTAAAGCAGGGAGGTATAATAGTATGCTTCAATAGTTACAGAGATCTAAAAATGTGCATATTTCAAACACCCCACAAATTAGTATTGTTGATTACCCAACATGAAATTGTGTCTCCAAATAAAAGGGCAAAAAACAATATATTTAGTATAATTTAATGACACAGCAAATTTTCCACTTTATGAAATCTGGATTAAAATACAGGAATTTTTGTGTCTCTTTGAGCTTAAAACAGAAATATACCTTCACATGTGTTCCTATTAATAGACTTTAATTTTTTTTTTTGCCTTTCAAAAAAATAAACAATTTTTTAGAGAAGTTTTAGGTTGACATAAAATAAATAGGAAGATGCAGAGATTTCCCGTGTTTTCCCTGCCCCCCTGCCGGCATAGCCCGCTCTACTATCAACATTCTACCACAGAGAGATGCGTTTGTAACAACTGACGAACCCACACTGACACGGAATGATCACCCCAAGTCCATAGTTTACATAAGTTTTATTCTTGGATTTGGACAAAGAGTTGGGTATTTCCCTTTTTCCAGGTGGATTAGGTTCTGGTTAAACTGAAGTCAGGTAGGTTCTGCTAAAATTATTTCTGTTCAGGGCAGGCAATTTTTTTTTTAGGAGACTGGAGCACTTTAGGATTATTCCAAAATGGTTACTTTTTCCATTGAGAACCGGTGGAGCCTTCACCTTTGAGAACCCGGTGGGGCTCTCGGAGGTAAAAGGCACAAAAGTGTGTGCTCCTCCCTTCCTCTCAAGATCAAGTCCACAAGAGTTATAGTTTTTGATTTTGCTTTTACTCCCTCAATTGCCGGCGAGCAGTCAATTACCCTTTAAGTGCTCCCGGTAAGCCGTGGTTCTCTGAATCTGCCTGTCTCTCCAGTTTGGAGGGGGCAGTTTTCCCTCAATTCTCGGATGGATCTAAGAAGAATTGTTGGTTTTTAGCTTGTTTCACCTTTTTTCTTATGGTGATGATGGGAGTGACTACTTCCAAATTCTATGTCAAACCAGAAAGTGGAAGTCTCCACTTAGTGTCGATGTACATTTCTTATTTAAATTTTTCCTAAAACTGTTAGTAATTTGAAACGATTAAACATATTTCCAGAAGTGATTTGTACATTCTTGGAGTCGTTTGAGGACTTGAAGATATCTAACACGTAGGAGGCAGCAGGAAGACTAGCACAAGAACTCTGAGAAACCAGAAATAATGAAAAATTTATATATATAAGGGAACAAGCGGACAGCCACAATGAGGAGATAATGCAGAGATATTTAAAGGAATAAACGAAAGCCAGAGGTATTAATATAAGTTGAAGGAATGAATTGCTGGTGATAAAACAGATCGGCTAAGCTTGTGGTATTTCGCATATTCCTACCAAGTGGAGTATTTGAGAAATATTAGTTCAGAGAAAAAAAAAAAAAGAGGAGGGTCTACAGTTCCTGTTACAACATTTCTTTTCTATTTGTTGCTTCTCTTTGCCAGAGTCAGTTGATCTAACAGTTCTATAGCTATAAATTACTAACTGGAAAAATTCCTAAATCAGAAATAAGCTTGATAATCCTACCAAACACCACTTTTAACTGGACGTATCATTGTGTTTAAGAGCTTTGGCTCTGGCCAAACTGATGTGGATTTGAAGCTCAGCTCTCACACTGCGTTAGTTGGAATACTGTTTGAGAGAGAGAGTGGGAGATTGAGAAATCACCCTGAAGACAGAGTATGGAAAGACAGTGTAGAAAGGGTATTTCTTTTCCACGTGGAGGTCTAGGCGGGCGTCCTGCTGGCATTGCGGCTTGACAGTGTGGGGGCCTAGGGCTCCTTGCATCATTTTGCTTCATCACAGCACACAGGTCTAGGATGTGTGGCCCAATGAGAGTCAGTCCCTTTAACTATGGGACCCAGAAGTTGCAAATAGCATACCTTAGCCCAAAACTGTTGACAAAAGGGAGCAGCACGGCTATCACGGACCGCAAGAGAAGATGGGAAATGTGGTACCCAGCTGGGGTTTGAGTCATGCACGTAACTTTTTTTTTTTTTTCGAGACAGAGTCTCACTGTGTTGCCCGGGCTAGAGTGCCGTGGCATCATCCTAGCTCACAGCAACCTCAAACTCTGGGCTCGAGCGATCCTCCTACCTCAGTCTCCAGAGTAGCTGGGACTACAGGCATGCGCCACCATGCCCGGCTAATTTTTTCTATATATTTTTAGTTGTCCAGCTAATTGCTTCCTATTTTTAGTAGAGATGGGGTCTCGCTCTTGCTCAGGCTGGTATCGAAATCCTGAGCTCAAACAATCCTCCCGCCTCGGCCTCCCAGAGTGCTAGCATTACAGGCGTGAGCCACCGCGCCCGGCCCATGCACGTAACTTAAACGTAGGGTTTCTGTTATGAAAAGGAGAAAGGCAGAATGGATACGGGGGACAACTAGTAGTCTCCAAAATGCTACTTATTTTACTGTGTGACCAAAATGCTACTTATTTTACTGCGTGACCAAGATAAGGCATTTAACCTCTCTGAGACTTCCCTCATCTGCAGAACAGGAGTGTTGATCAAGCACGCACACAGGTTTTCACTGGACACGACCCAGTGTCAGGCAATGGGTTAGGTCCTGATCGATGTTGGTTATCGATGTGTATTTTTCATTAGAAGAACAATAGAAGTCTCAGTGGAAATTTCCCTCCATCTTCCACTCGTGAGATCAAGTGTTTTCCCAGGAAGTTTTTCAAAATTTTGAGTTCAGAATCTTACCACAATGTGCATCAATAGTATTTCTATAGATCTGAAAAGAGAGCTGTTAGCCAAAATAGTGCTTATTTACCAAGAACTTATGTTGACCTTACTTTCTGCTGGTTCTTATTAGCGAAAGGTATGTATTCGTGAAGCTAAAATACTTTCACTCACAGTTTTTAAAATGAATCTATATGCTTTTTGTTTTTTGCCTGTCATTTAAGAATAATAGTCCTGCCTGCACCCGAATGTTTATAGCAGCACAATTCACAATTGCAAAGATGTAGAAACAACCCAGGTGTCCATCAATACATGAGTGGATTAATAAAACGTGGTCTAGGCATACCATGGAGTACTATTCAGCTTTAAGAAACAATGGTGATATAGCACCTCTTGTGTACTCTTGGATAGAGCTGGAACGCATTCTACTAAGTGAAATATCCCAAGAATGGAAAAACAAACACCACATGTACTCACCATCAAATTGGTATTAACTGATCAACACATAAGCGCACATATAAGAATAACATCTATTGGATGTCGGGCAGGGGGGAGAGTGGAGGAGGGATGAGGGGACGGGTATATGCATACACAAAGAGTGCAATAAAAAAAAAAAAAAGAATAATAGTCCTTAGTTCCAGTCTCTTGCAGATTCTGATATGTTCCCGCAAAAATATTCACATAGAACAAGCAAATAATCCTTAAGCCGATAATTTATACTAATTTAACTCAAAATTACTAAAAATTTAACATATGATCAAATGACATGAAAGCTGGCATTATTCTGATATTTATATATTGTTTGTATTTTTTATTTAACATTGAGATTTGACATCAGTCAAATCACAATTTCCAGCAAGCACATTTACCCCGTAGAAATAAGCGTTCTTTTTTCTGGAAAATGATAATATTTTATTACCATTAATTTTACTATCACATCTACCATTTGGGTGGGGCACTAAAATCGTGCCAGATGTTTCATATACAATTTTTACTTGAGTGGTGACGGTTGAGGTTATTCCAATGCAACCTTGAAACCACAATGCCATGTCTTCAGTGACAACGGTTCACATGCGATAAATATTCTCCCCACCCTGACAGGATTCGTTATTCTGATTTCAACAACAATAACTGGTCCACATTAGATTACATCACTCTCTGGAATATAAGCTATCTTTATGCATTATTTCAGGCATTTGAGGTTATATTAGATACACTACATGGTAAAAAGTAAATCTATTAAATAAATTACCATTAATAGACATTTGAATTTGTATATATAATTTCCAACTTAATTCAGAAAGCTGTTTTTCCTCTAAAGACCCTTCCTTTCCTCTCCATCATCCATTTCCTAGATATACCAATGTACGAACTTAAAATAAAACCCAAAACAGCAAATTTCTTTACCTGCTAAATATAGGTCTCCAACTTGGAAAACAGACTATTATGTCAAGTGGAAAAAATAAAGGCAAAAATATTACAACTTCTAGGTTATAAACAAGCTAACATATAACTGTTGCAAACTGTGCACTTTCTTTATTTTAATATACTGCAAGACTCCTTATCTCGTATTGCACCATCCTGCTTACAGTTGAAGAAAACTCTGTTCCTGATAGTGACCTTTTAAAGAAACCAAGGACAATCTTTTTCACAGATTAAAAGACCATAAAAGTGCTAGTTCTCTCATTGCCAGAAGCACTAACTGAACCTCTAAAGAGAATTATTTGCCAAAAGAAAAAAAATGGATTTCGACAAGTTTCTATAATATGCACCATCCTTAACAAGGGAGACAGAGAGGGAGGCATATCAAATCAGCTATTAGGTTGAAAGAATTAACAAGAGGGGCTCGATGCCTTCTGAGCCAAGCAGTGTTGTGTTATGGCTTTGCCTTAAAAATAATTCCCTACGTGCAGTCAGCAGGACTCTGGCCTTTTAACTTTTGACATGCTACTGCAGCCAAACCGCTCTGCTCCCCACGCAGACGGCTGTCCACAGCCGCCGCAAATTGATTTATCCCCCGACGACGGCTGCAGCTGATGACCAAAATGTCATTGTGAAACCCTTTAGCAATTTAAGGTGTGTTTGGCCTCATATAACCTGATTTTAACCCTATTTTTAAATGTATTAGCATCTTCATAAGTTCTTTAAAAAAAATGTTCAGGCCGGGCGCGGTGGCTCACGCCCGTAATCCTAGCTGTCCGGGAGGCCGAGGCGGGTGGATTGTTTGAGCTCAGGAGTTCGAGACCAGCCTGAGCAAGAGCGAGACCCTGTCTCTACTAAAAATAGAAAGAAATTAATTGGACAACTAAAAATATACAGGAAAAATTAGCTAGGCACGGTGACTCATGCCTGTAGTCCCAGCTACTCGGGAGGCCAAGGCAGGAGGATCGCTTGAGCCCAGGAGTTTGAGGTTGCTGTGAGCGAGGATGATGCCACGGTACTCTAGCCTGCCAACACACTGAGACTCTGTCACAAAAAAAAAAAAAAAAAGTTAAAAAAAAAAAAATGTTCAAGTTGTATTTAATATTCGAATTTTTTTTTTCTAATCTCAGAGTATTTGGAAACTTTTTTTTTTTGCAGCAAAGCATAGCCCTCGAAGTGCTGTGGGAGCCGCAGGTAAGATGCCAGGTTATCCAGAGCCGGGGCATCCAGGTTACAGACAATACCAGAGCTGGACTTTGCTCAGAGAGCACCAAGTCACATTCCATTTGGGATTAAGTAAAAATGACAGAAGTCCTCACGGTACCAGTGAAACAGGCTAATCAGAATGAATATGGATAATGGGAAACAAAATGATCCTCTTCTTTAAACAACCTTTAAACTTTATAAACGTACTAGAGATCTATGTTTACAGAAAAGTATGATAGTAGAAATCTATGAATAAACTATAGCTTTTAAAGTGTGAATATTTGTTATTGTTTTCATTGTACACAAAGCGGAATACTTTCAGTTCAGGTTAATTCTCGAGATGGGGCTTCTGGAACATTTACCAAAGAGATTTTCCCTAAATACACAATCGCATGCAGAGTAGAATCAAATTACTTCACTGTTTATCACTCAGACCATTTCAGGTCTCAAGGAACTTGCTTATGAACGATACGTGTATGACTTATTCGAACCTTTGAGGACTTTGTTAACAAGACGTAATATGCAATCTAGGATATTAACCTGACTCGGTAAGAGGGAAATTCAATCTAGACTTCGAAATCTCCCGGTCAGAATTTCTAAAAATGCATTTAGTGCAATTTTCTGCTTGTTTTTAAGCAACACTGTACAGGCCACCATAAAGAATTTGCCTATTAGTGACATCTAAAATATCAGGCAAAGTTATTACAATATTACTAACATTCACTTCACAAGATCACTTAGTATAACATGAATTTTAAAAATGGACTAGTCTGGGCCAGGCGCGGTGGCTCACGCCTGTAATCCTAGCTGTCCGGGAGGCCGAGGCGGGTAGATTGTTTGAGCTCAGGAGTTCGAGACCAGCCTGAGCAAGAGCGAGACCCCATCTCTACTAAAAATAGAAAGAAATTAATCGGACAACTAAAAATATATAGAAAAAACTAGCTGGGCATGGTGGCGCATGCCTGTAGTCCCAGCTACTCAGGAGACTGAGGCAGAAGGATCGCTTGAGCCCAGGAGTTTGAGGTTGCTGTGAGCTAGGCTGACACCATGGCACTCACTCTAGCCCGGGCGACACAGTGAGACTCTGTCTCAAAAAAAAAAAAAAAAAAAGAAAAAAAAATGGACTAGTCTGATCCCTATGTATAAACCAACATTTTTTATTTCTTTAATGGCTTCTGGATATCCTGAAATATTAGTAGCTGACCCAGTTTTGCACAAAGATTGAATTCAACCACTTTTAATGCCGAAGCAATTTTATGAGATAGCTTTTGTCCAGAACCTTCCCTTTTTTGATACATACATGTTTACATTCCTAAAAAAATGTAAACAAAAGGATCTTCAACACATTCTACTCTAGAGAAATTGTAGCAATTCTCTAAAAGCACTGAGTTAATCATTTTAGAGCTATCTAATGTAGACTATTCCTATTTAGAGACTGTCTCAAATACCTGATGAATTACTTACTAGCTGATAAGATCTATAGAAATTTCTAATTCACATAATAGTAAAAAAAATAACCCCCAGGTTTCCGTCATTTCAGTAAATAAAAAATGTAAAAGGCAGAATAAATGAAAGAAATATCTGCAATGATAGATGTAAAGGAGAGAGAAAATTAGGTCACTAAATGGAGACACGTATATGAATCATTTGATGTCATAGGGAAAAGAGTTCCGTATTTACTGAAAAATGATTTTTAAATGGAAAGTTCATACACAAAGCATTAGTTTTAATCTGTGAAAAATAAGTGATTCTGTCCTAATTAACACATTTACATGAAGAGCGGATTATAATTCATTCCTTCTGTTCATGACAATGTTGAGAAATACCCTGTGTGCTGAATTTTAGTGTCTGTAGGATGGTGGAGAAGAGAGGTGCAGGAACACTGCAACTCTGAAAATAACAGTCATAGTTAAGAATCACGTGTCAAAACATTGACAACTGGACATAAGAAAACCATAGGCTTTTTAATTTTTTTTTTATTAAAAAAACAGATTTTTAGATAAAGTTTTGTTTGTTAGCTATTGCATCCAGATAGCCTGGGGGGGCCGCAGAGTTCAAGTAGGTAATTGCTGTGTTTGAATTTTAGCATATTGAGAGGTAAATCGCTGCGTTTTGCTATACTTAAGAAAAAAATGGCCAGGTGTGGTGGCTCACGCCTGTAATCCTAGCCCTCTGGGAGGCTGAGGCGGGCGGATTGTTTGAGCTCAGGAGTTCGAAGCCAGCCTGAGCAAGAGCAAGACCCCATCTCTACTAAAAATAGAAAGAAATTAATTGGACAACTACAAATATATAGAAAAAAAAAATTAGCCGGGCACGGTGGCGCATGCCCATAGTCCCAGCTACTCGGGAGGCTGAGGCAGAAGGATCGCTTGAGCCCAGGAGTTTGAGGTTGCTGTGAGCTAGGCTGACGCCACGGCACTCACTCTAGCCCAGGCAACACAGTGAGACTCTGTCTCAAAAAAAAAAAGAAAAAA
>CAUYRB010005251.1:0-29294 GCA_963574695.1 Propithecus perrieri
TGTCAATCTTATAAATATAGTGGTAATATTATAGCAAAGAATACATTAAAAATGACAAAATAAATGATAATATTATTAGATTAATTGTACAATGCTGTTCTATACCATTTAGATTAGAACAAAATCTATTTAAATTGAATAGGTTAATGTTTAACCTATTTAATATTTAAAAGTATGTAATTTTATGGAATTAAATTTTCCTTCTTATATTAATTATATATCCTTAAAAAGAGTCATACAACAAATAAAACATGTTATCCAAACTTCTCTGTCATTAATTCAATTCCCTTATTTTCTTTAGAGTTTCATCTACAAGCCTGACATCTTAGAACCAAATAAGACTCGCCAAAGTTCATAATAACTTCGCATTTTTGGGAGTGCTAGTTTAAAGAATTTCGTGATGAAGGATAAACACAATAGATGCAATGTACCTATCCGAACTACAGGAATATCAAAATTACATACACTTTCATTACATTACTGAAATTTCATTATTCTACTGAGATTATAAACATCAGCATCGAAATATTAGTTCAAATTTAAGAATGATTGTGAATGCTGTACTCAACATTTACAGTTAACTATTGCCATACCAAGTCAAGTACCAACGCAGCTAATAAGATAGGATGATTTAGTACAAAACAAACGGACATAGTGTCATATTTTCAAAACATAAAGATGAGTCTGTTTATAGGAAATTTACTAAATGGGCTCAATTACCATATACATTTATAGAGGGGAAGATGTAGTCTTGATTCAGTTTTCCTTGCTTGCTCTGAACTATCTAAAGCACATCTTCCAATTCTTTCACAAGAAAGATACGTATATTGTAGCAATAGACACCGGAAATGGCTTCACTGAGTTAACATATATGACACATTTGAGATAAATGTGACACAAAGTGTGTTTATGTAAGGTCATATGTTAATGTATCTTAAAAGATTCTGGTTATTTTAAGTAAATTATACACTTAAATATAGGCTTTCTTTCCTTTGTTTTCATCATGACAAAATTGAAGCAATAAATATTACATATATTGTATAAAAGAAAGCAACTACTGTAGGCATAATATAAGAAAAAAATAGCTAGACATTTCTGAAGAAAGCTAAAAATAAAATGTAGTTGGCAAACAAGAAATGTATTTTTGTATCTATTTATATAAAATGGTATTCTGGCTCCAACAGGTAATAGGGGATGTTTATTTGAAAGTGTGAAAACTAGATGTAAGTAAACAAAATACAATGCATTTCTGCCACAATTTTTTCCTAAACAAATTATACATATTTTGAAGACTATATAATGCTTTTTGAGTAATGAGTTCTGTACATGAGAATGTCCTTTTATTTTTTCTAAAGCTAGCATTCATCTCCAAGGAGTTTCATTTAATTCCGGTAGTAATATAATTGGAACTTGATGATCTTACAAGAACTCTGGAAATAGAGATAGTATTTTAATATGACAATTATAATTTGCTTAAATTATATCTGGATGATAAAAGTAATGAAAATTTGTATAATGTGTCAACATTAGTAACATACACTTCTTAATAAGGAACAGAAAATATCCCCAGATTATGAAACTAAATAGTTGAGAATTAGTCTGAATTACTTCAAATGGACATATGTGCTGAATTATGAATTAAGGTTTAAAAGTAAGAAACTTGAATAAAAATTCAGTAAACATTAATAACAATGTTCTCTCATATTAATTATTCATGTGAAAAGCTAAAACATTGGCCTTCATCACGTTTCAAGGATAGTAAAATATTTACTAACTATGGAAATGCAATCCCATGAACACGCTCTGGTTATAAACATCATTACTAGAGATGATGTTGCAAAATAGCCAGTGATTCGTTCTGAACTTCAGTAACATATGAGCAAGTAAAGTTGAGAGCCCAGGACACAGGAACATACAACATTCTATTTCTTTGATCTAAAAGTAAAGATTGAGTTTACCAAGGGTTTCTGCATGTATACATAAAAGGAATATATATTCAGAGCAGTTTTAAGACCTCAGAAAGTCCCTATTTCTGTACTAGCATCTTTCTCCATTCCTTCAGTAACTTCGTGAGTGATAGACACAGGTCCCAACTTAATACCTGGAATTTTTGACCCAATGATTTTAAAGCCATGGGGCCAATCACAGTGCTTAATCATGTCTGGATTGGAAATCTGTTATAGTATCTAGCAAAATTTACATGTCAACCCTTGTAAAATTGAATGATCATGTGTATTAATAGAAACCATCCTTAATTAAATTAATTTCTTTAGTCATTTGCTTAGGTACGTGCAGGAAATTGAGCAAAAGTTACAATTCTAGTATTTCATCACATAGTTGTCTTTTTTTAATACATTGCATTTTATTTTAAAATTAGAATAAATAGATGTACACAAAGCAAAAATCATTCATAATCTCACCACTAAAAATTAAGCAACATTAGTGAGTGCAAATTCTTCTAATCTCCTTTCTGCATGTATAGATTGATGTGTTACATTTGAGTTACAAAATTGGAATTATATGATATGCACTGTTTTGTAACAGTGATACATGTTACTTAAATCTTTTTGTAAGATGATATATTTTCCAAGTACTTATATTTTTGTTCTATAGATTCTTTAACGGTCTTGAATATACAATTGTATGTACATATATTTACTTAGTGTACCACCTACAGATGAATTTTATACTGTTTTTAATTTTCACTATTATAAGCAACTAAATGCATTCCAAAATAAAGTTGTTCTATTAAAATCAAAGCGAAATAGTAAGATGTTTGATATTTGTTAACAAATTTTCGTCAAGAAGTGCTATACCAAATTACTCTGCCACTAGAAATTTATCAGTGTCCTATTTGCACATACTCTTGTAATTAGCCTTAAAAATATTTCCCAAATATACATGTAAAAAAGAATTACATACAAACATATAACCATCATATCATCAAAGTCAGACCCATATGTAAGTGCTCTTCGATGTGATACAAGCATGGTTTTCCTAGAATTCCGTATCTCCTTGTGTTTCAAGATCATTTATCACAAAATTCCTAAAACTTTAGATCAGGAAATTATGACCATTCTATATCTTTAATAGTTATTTTAACTGGTGCTATATTGTAGTTCTGTCTGTACCTGTCTTTTGTTAAAATAAAGTAAGCAAGCTATCAATCATGTAGCCAGATGTACAAAACATTAAAAAAATGTACAAGGTGGCCATTGTATACATGAGATTAATACATATTGTAGAGTCTGAATTTTTCCAGAGTCTTTTCTATATGATAAAAAGTTAGCTTATATAATGTTTCTGATTCTGATAGTCTTCACGCCTCTCTTAAAAATGTAAAAAGCCTTGGTTAGATTTTTTTCAGCATCATCGTCTCAGTACATGATCTCAGAACCATCTGGCCTGTTGGACTATATAAGAGCAGTTTCAGAGTGAAATAAATGTTGAAGCCAGATGGGTGAATATACAGAGTGAGAAAGTAAAGTTAGTGAGCATAAAGCATTTTTTCTAAAAATTTTACTTATAAAATTAAAAGAGAAGCATCATTATCTGGAATTTAACTCTCAAAGAGGAATTTGGTGGTTTCATTAATTTTTATAGTTTTTTAGATGGAAACTACTTAAGTATTATTATTATATATTTATGACAAAGATTCAAGAGATAAAATGCTAATGTTATTGTTATGTTCTAAATGTTTGAATTCCCTTAAAATATGCATGTTGAAGTCCTAACCTTGGAGGTCTGCAAGCCAGGAAGAGACTCTCATGAGGACATGAATCTCTGGCACCTTGACTTGAACTTCCCAAGCCTCTAGAACTGCGAAAAATAAATAATCAATGTCTGTTGTTTAAGTCAACCAGTCCATGGCATCATTTTGATACAGCAGCCTAAGCTGACTAAGACAGCCACTAAAGACAGAGGTGATGGAGTAAGACCTCCTGAGAAATCACAGGAGGGTATGGAGCCATGAGCAGAGATAAAATAATTAAGTGTGGCTTAGAAGAGGTACATCTATTCCACTTAAACTGAAAGGAAAAAGAAAAGGCTGGAGTGAGTATCAATAAATTTATTGGTGGTGAAAGTAGGTAGTTAAGGGAATTTGTAACTGATAGCCTCAATTATTTCTCCATAGTAGGAGGCAAGGTTATCTGCTCAAAGAATGCTTAAAAAGTAGAGAGGATTAATTGATTCCTATAATGAAGAAAAATGAAAGCTAGCTGGTAATGTTGCAAACTGTGTAGAAAGCTCAAATTCAAAATAGTAAAAGTATTGTTTCAAAGCAAATGAACAAGGGAAACAGGACCAAAAATCCACTGGAAAGTTGGTTGAGAATATTTGAGAAACATTTGAGAATTACTAATATGTAATAGATTTGAGGAGATAATTGGCTAATGGGGGATGCAATATAGTGTGAGACCCTCTGATCTGATGCTAAGGTACAAAGTAACGGCACGGTGTTGGATTGCTGAGGTTGATTGGGTTGGTAAGTTGCTGTGCTGATCTGAAGGAAAAATCTGGAAGAGACGATGTATTATCCTTGTGCCTCCTACAGATGTCAGGAATTCTGGAAAGAGTTTAGGGAAGAATACCACGTGGGAAGAAGTCCTTTATAAATGTAGAGGAATTGGCAGGCCACGCTAATAAATCCAAGGGGTATAATCAATGAAATGAATTTCAAAGCAAAAGATAATTTTTCCTTTTGGTACTTTGTGATATGAATTCATAGTGTTTGATCCCTTTCCTCCCAGAAATAGTGTTTTTCTTTGTTCTGTCTTTCTATGTTGTTCTGTCATAAAGAGGGGTATGAGATAAAGTTCCCTCTGGTCTTGTTTTGTGTCCTCGAGAGCTTGTCTTGTGACCACATGGGAGCACTCTCTCTTGGTCTCCACTATCCAGGGTATATAATTTTGGGATTGTGTCTGCTGGTCACCATGCAAATAACCGGGAACCTGATAATTTTTTTGTTCTAAACATGTCAAACTCTTTGGAGTGTTTGTCATAAGAAGTCCCATCAATAAGATGGTTTTGTCATTTCAACCCTGTTTCCTGGTTAGTGCTGAGAAAGTTCAATTCCAGGAGGGCCTACCCAAGATCACAGATTAACCAATATTTGAATGGTGGCCCCCGACATGTTTGTGGGTTAACACTATCCTTAATTGTCTGTGGCAACAAGAGTCTTTTGTTATCTTATCCTATTTCTAGGAGAATGAGAGGTCTTTGGGATTGGTTCTTCTCTGAAGAGGCTAGTAAATTAAATCCCTTTGGAATAAGTACATCCTTGAAAATTAATGGCAAAAAGATGGACCCTTTAATTTGGAAACACTCTTAATTGTCTTAAAAATAGATTTTGGAGATTTCTTATTCTAAATAATTGCCTTATTTGTATTGATAGAAGAATTTAATTAAAAGAAAAACACAGAATAGTGTCATGGTTAGCCTTAAAAATTCTCTTGACAAAATTAAAAAGGAAAAATATGATCTGAAACAAAGATAAAATCCTTTGTACACTTCCTCTGCAGTCATAGTTGTCCCTGTAGAAATGATAACAAAGCTAATTAACCTTGTGGCCTAATAGTTAAAACACTATGCTTTCAACCCAGCAGCCTGGGTTCAATTCCCAGTCAGGGAATGGGTCTGCTTTGGTTTGATACTTATGTGACTTTTGTTGTTTATTTATCCTTTCCCTTTCCATAGACAACCCTTAATTTCCTATTTTCTTCTGCCTGTGGGATTTATATGAGGCTTTTGGGCTTTTGTGTGTAAATAGTCAGCTGAGAAGCTGAGACCTTAGAAAATACGGCTAGACAGAAATGTTTGTGACTAATGAAACCTTCCTTTCTTAGAGCTGTTTTTGTGGCATTTCTGGATCTTGTGAAAACTGCTCTCCACCTCTTTAGAGACACCTTGTGCACGCTTGGTTAAGAATTATTATTAATCATTTCACCGGAAAGAAGACCTTTAGTTAAAAAGTTCAAAAGCCATAAATATCAGCTGTTTTTCCTGGATAAAATCTGTTCCCATTGACTTTTACTGCTCCCTATTCTTCTTTCCTTTTTGCCATCCTAGGTACCTTATTTAAAAATACCTGGAAGGGACTACTTGTGACTCAGATCCCTTAAGGAACTCAGAAAAAAAAAAGGCACTACTCACCCTTTTTTAGGGTCTCCTGCCTTCCTTGAGGAATCATGGACAGATTCCTCTTATGTATAAAACAACGCTCTCTTTTGTATTATATTACCTGATCTGTTTATCTTTTGGGGATATAGAAATTACTTTATACTCAGAAAACATGTCCTTGGTGTGTGCTGTGGCTAGGCATGAATGGCAGTATTAGAGGCAGCGAAATACACTACAAACTACAGAAGCTTTCTCCTTTCCTTGGGCCTTTCATAAGAAAGGGTGTGGTTTAAAGTCTTGGAGAAATATCTTTGTAAGGAAGTGTACTGCAAAAACATTGCATAGCTGTGTCCCATGGCAATTCCATGGTGTCTCTCTGTCTTGGGGACCCAAGATTCAGCGTGGGCTCTGCTCTGAATTTTAGTGGTGCGCTTAGAAAAGGTCACCTAGTTACTTCGACATCCATTGTTTCCTCTAACTGACACACTCAAACATCTTACTCAAAAAAAAAAAAAAAAAAAAAGCATAGATTCTCTCTTTGTCTGTGCTTTGAGATGTCATTTGCTACCTGTTTTCTCTAAAACCCAGTGAAGAATTTGGGCCAAATGAAACAGATAAACTTTAACAAAGGAATAGTTTGAATTTATTTGTTCTTTTAAAATAGTAAGTTTTACTTGGTTTATGGCTAAAATTCTAAAACCAACCATAGTTATACAGTCTTTGAGTGTGTATGTGAATGATGTATGTTATGTCTACCTAGATATGTGTCTATACATATATTCATATATTACCTACTCATGGTACAAATTAACTTGAAAATATGAGTACTCGTAAATTAAAGAACTAGCCCAAATGTTTTTCAAGTTCATATCACTTGAGTAATAATTGATAGATATAGTCTTAAAATTGGTAGTAAAATTTTTTTAAAAGCCTTCAAAATTTAATTTTATTATTTTTTTCTGACATATTGGTCAGACAGGTTTATACTATCTCAGCTAAATGATTTACGATCACATATAAAAAATCACTGTTGCTTCTGTGATAGTTTTAATACTTGCTTAACTTGTCTATGAGCGTATGTCTTTACATTTAGCCTTTAGGCTATGATGAGGCCTAGAAAAAAACACCAGCCTGTCTTTCTGGCCCAGCTGTGACTTCTGGCCATGCTGGAAAGGATTAGATACTCTGCACATTGTCTTTTGTCCTATGCTATCTATATGATACATAATTAAAATTGCTTACCTCCTAGGTTTTTCACTAAAAATAAGAGTTACTAAGAGTTAACATTGTAACTAATATATGCAATTAAAACTACTAGATATAAGAAAAGCAATTCTATACGCAAAATGTATAAGAAAAGTAGTATATGTGTTTTGGTAAAGGTTATAAAAAGGCATAAAAATGTAGTTTTTGTTAAAGAGAAAAATATTTTGGATAGTTTAGGGATTTTAAGGATTGTTTTAAACTAAATGAATAAAAATGATAAATAAAACTAAATGCATATAAAAGTTGAGAAAGGAAGAAAATGATAAAAATTATAAAAAGTTATAAAGGGTTTATAGGAATCTTACCTTATAGTCAAATTGATTAAGGTTAAATAGATTTATTTATAAGTTTTACAAAAATTACCTTTAACATTAATAATCCACTAATGCAAAGGTAAAATTTGGTTTTCTCTTTTGAGCAAGATTCTCATGTAATATTAATAGAGTTAGTAAAAGACTTTTTGTTTGTCTTTTGCATAAACTGCAATAAAAAAGAGAGGAGGAAGAGACAGATTCAGTTTGCCTCTTTATTATCTTGTTGAGTTTGTCTTTATGAGGTCTTATGATTAGAGTCTCCTCTCTATCAAAAAATAATGTTTTTCCTTTTTGAAATATTTGAATTATTGCTTTGGCTAAAAGAATGACCTATTTTACAGTGACCTATGATCCTGATTTGTGATAATAAGTGTTTTAAACCTTTGATATCTGACAAACTTTCCAAAATCAAAATATTAAATTCAATCTTTTTGACCTGAACTAGATTTTTTAATATTACAGCCACTAATAGTCCCAGAGAGACATATTAAGCTAATTTGGTATGTAAAATAAAGGAAGCATTGGCAAATATGAAATGGTGTTTAACTTTCTTTGCACCCTTCCTTTGGAAGGGAAAGGACTGGCAAATACTCTTGAATATACAGGTTTCTGATAACTTTGGAGATCATACCATTTGGACTAGGAGTACTTCTGAGACTTTAACTAAAAAGCTGATGCATTCGTGAGTATTGCTAACCCAACCTGAAACAGAAAAAAAATTAATTAAATGAGATTGAACTCATGTTTTTATGACTTTGTATTTGCAACATTGCTGATTCTTTTTTTGTTTTGTTT
The DNA here is from genome assembly GCA_963574695.1 of Propithecus perrieri. Lineage (NCBI taxonomy): Eukaryota > Metazoa > Chordata > Mammalia > Primates > Indriidae > Propithecus > Propithecus perrieri. The sequence goes on from CAUYRB010005251.1 coordinate 8,496, forward strand.
TCCAGAAGTCAAGAAAGATCTTTTATTTCTCCTTTTCAGCTACTTATAGCTTACAACAATTTGGTAGAGTATATTTTTGTAAGCAAAATTTGAGGCATTTATTTTTCTCTCTACTTGATTTCTCTAAAATTTGGAAACTATTTTTGAGTATTTTTAGTTTATGCCAATATAGTTATTTGCATACGTTCAATAAGAACAGGTTTTCTTTTATAACAGAACACAATTGATGACACTGGTTATTTTACCAAGTCTTTGAATGGCATATTGTCAGATATTCCCAGACTACTTTGAGGAATTAGGGTTGCCTTTACAAGGCTGATTAACATCTCTCTGGAAAAATTGGCCTGTTATCTAATCTATAACACTCCCTGATCTGTGGTAAGTAAAGAATGTCACTTTCTGACTGGTCCAGAAATCTCGTTACTTTGGAACCTCAAAAAAAGAAGAATTTACCCAATTCATACGAAAATTTAAATCCTTGATTGGCTTGAGAGGCTATTCAGTCTAACCTGAGATTCTTTATGAAAAATTTTCAGCAAAAGCAATTAAAAAGAACCCCAATATGGCCAAAAACTATTCTTTTACATTTTATGCAAATAATCAGGCCAAGTATAATAAGACTAAAATTTATTTTGCAAATAAATTGGTCCTACTATGATTTGTCTTTGGTAAACATGGGAAACTAGAGAGAAAATGTGTTTTAGAAGAAGTTATATTAAACACATTGTTAGAATCTAGCCTTGTCCGTTGTTTTTGAGTTTTCCTTGTTTGCCTACTGTTTGTACTGAAGCCTGAATTAATTTTTTGGCTACAAGTCTCCAAACTAACATTTTCAAATTGTTTTCCATTTTCCTAACTTGGAATCACTAGAAATTAAAACTGTGCTTTTCTTAAAGGCCTACAAACTGAAGCTGGACAGCTTAGACTTTGGGAGCAATAACAGCAACTTGTATACAAATAGTCCTCATTCCTGCTGATATTTGGACTTCTCAGAAAATTCACTGAAACACCTGATACATACTGCAAACCAAAAAAAAAAAAATCTATCTGCTCTCACTTTATCTGAAGATGCTTTGAGTCCAACATCTAAAAAATCTTCTTAATTGGCTGTCCTCTGGACCCAAAGACTGATTTTATAGTTTGCTGATCATTAACCTTTGCTTTTCTTTTGTTTTTATAGAAATACCTCTTCTTAATATGTGATTGCTGAAATCCTAGAGGCCCGACTTTGGTGGAAGCCCATCTGCAACACCACTGCCTGAAATGAGAGCTGTTTAAATGGACTGGCCTATTCTCAGGACTGAATTTCTGGCCCAGTGGAAAACCCATCCACCCAATTTCTGATCAGTGAAAGTCCTTGGGGAATTTTCATACTGGGGAATGATGGGGCTCAGAACACAGTACCCCAAAATGAAGTTCTCAGGAGCAAAAGTTTTTCTCTGAACTTCTCCTATCCCCCTGCTTCACAGTCCCATTCTTCCCTGATGCTAGCTATGGAAACTAGAATCCCTCTTCCCCAAGGTGGCCCATAAAAGCAAGAACCCCTATTCCCAAAAGATACCCATAAAACCTAAAATTATTCTGTGTAAAAACTGGCCATAAAGGAATTATCTGACCTGCCTTATTTGATTGTAGGTCATAAGAAACCATTCCAGAGAGGGCCCTGCCCCACACCCAGACGGAAGGAGTGCATGCTCAAAGAGGCCAATAAGGCTGGGTTTCCCTACTCAGTCTGTTAGCATTGGATCATACCCTTTTTGTCGAATCATATTTCTGAATGGCTGTCCATACTCTGTTGAACCTAATCCTAAAAGTTGACAATTTCTCCTGTATCTTTGGGTCTTCACTTTGAAGGCGTCAGATTATACACGTTAAATCAATTTATATATGTTCTCTGTGATTAATCAATCTGCCTTTTGTCAGTGATTTTTTTCAGCAAACTTTATGGGGCCAAGGGCCTTGATCCCTGCAGAGCCCTGGACAGTCAAGAGAGACAGGGGCCAAAAATGTGTGTGCAAAATTCACTTTGAATTTTATGTAATTGAATGTTACTTAAAATATACATAATAATGTTAAAATATATACTATTATCAAAATAATAACTTGGATTAAGCACTTAACAATTGTCAAACTTGTACTGTGTAACTAAATATGTATATATTTTTGCTCAATAAATTCCACTTTAAACAAGTATTATGACCATTTATAGTTGAGAAAACCAAGAATTATATATTTAGATAACTTTTTGAAGATCAAAGAGCTAGAAAAAGGAGGCATTTGTATAAAAATGAGGTCTGTCTTATTTTAAAACTGCCTCTGGAGTATAGGTGAGTGTTGGGAAGGAAGGAGAATGCCAGACAATTGAGGATAAAAGAGGTGATTAGGTGGTGATTAAAATAATTTTAATTTTTTGAAAACATTTGTGTGACAATTATTGCAAAAAACAATATAATATTGTAGTTTAAGAGGAATCTGAATAAAATTTGGTTTATTTTATATTTTTTATAATTTTTGAGTTAAGAATGGACAACTTTTAGTATAATTGGGATAGGGAAGATGCCTAGTACAAGAAGCTTATTGAGGAGAGATGGATAATAAGCCAAGATAAATAAGATAATATGACTTTTCATAACATGAGATGAAGTGAGAGACAGGAATATTTACAGCAATATGTCAAAGGAGAAGAAGAGGTCAGTGACATCTATTAGTCTCTTGTCAGTTTTTAATAACACATGGGCTCAGGTTTGAAAGCGTTGTAGTTCTTTTATTTGCATAAGTGTCACTATCACAAATTCACTACTTATGTAGATATTTCTATCGAAAAGATTTATTAATTTTTTAAGTCATTTTTCTGTTAGAAGTGATTAAGGCAACAATGAAAATGGAAGAAGGAAAAAGACAAAAGGGAGTGAGAGAGAGAGGGAAAGAGAGATGGAGGAAGGAACCATCCAGTTCTTGGAGCTGTATTATCAGCCTTAGAAAACTATTATAGAACCCAAATTTGTGAATTTCAGCCCCTAAACTGAAACAGGAATATTCACTCTTCTTCCCCTTTAGAGAAAAAGAGAGCTCACTTTTTCCTCCCTCAAGAAGAAGGGAAGGTCTCTATATCCAAGGAAAGTTTCTTGGTGGGTGAGAGACATTTCATTACACCTTGAATGGGAGGAAATGGCCCCACCCTGAAGGAACCCTACTTATAGCCTCTGGGCCTAGGCTGGAACTCCAGCTCCTGAATGTTTTATTTTCCTTATCTCATCAGACCACCTACTTCCACCATCTTATTACTTCAGGATTTTGGTGTTTGTTTTCCCCACATAACAGTGGATAAATGGTACAATGTCAATATGTTTTCAACAAGATGAGTAGTGTCAAAATTGTACCCTTATGTATAAAGGTCTAATTATTTATAAAAAATAACACATTTAAAATATCTACGTTATTTTTCTCTCTGGATAGAATTATTCTATTAGTTGTTCATCTGTAAGGTGTTAAATGGTGCATAATCCATTTTTTATTTGTTTTTATCTTATACTTTCTGCTTGGGTGTGTAATTTGACACCTCTGAGTAAATACATAAGAAGATCCTTCCTACATGGGGTACTTTAGAATAAAGCAAGAAAATAATTATATTATCTTCACTTAAACTAAAGAGGAGCAGCTTCTTAGGAACCAACTACCCACCATCTCATTCATCACTTTTACCTTGTTGTCATAGACCTTCCGAGCTAGTTAAGGACTTCCCCAATGGTTGCCTTATTAGATTTCTGGGTACTACTGTAGTCATTTCTTAGCATTGTTATTCTTACTATATCCATGATTGTTTATTTACAGTATATTTTTTTCAAAGATATTTTGGAAAAATTATTTTTCCTTCTTTGGTAGCTTCTATAATATTTTATATTGTTCCCCTTTCAGCACTTGAATTCATATGGCGTAAATCCAACATGAGCCTTTTCTCATATTGGAAGACTTACATACTACTCATATAACTCTATTATACTGAAGACAATTATCTTTGTTTTTCATTTCATATAAATGATTGCAAATTATTCAGCACTTATCTAACTTGTTGTAACTTCAAGTGTGCATTATAAAAAAAAAAAAACACCCCAGACGAGATGAACATGAGGAGGTTGATTTCATTTCAGTACTGCCAGCAGTAGGGACAGAGAGCACAGACCAATTCCAGATGCTCAGCTCCACTGTGGAAAAGTTTTCATGAGCTAGGGTGAGGGGATTATAGGCCATCTGTGTTTGCTAATTGGCTTTACTCAGTGAAAAGGAAAATTTTCTCCTATCTTCAAGACACAAAGTAGTTTTACAACTTGGAGCATGGCACCCAAGGATATTAGGGTCCCACCACTCCCACAGAAACTTGGAGATAAGGTCACTATCTTCCTTCCATGTTTACATTTCAAAGAGATAGTTCCAAGATCATTGAGAAAGATAAGTCCTGGGTCAAAAAACTGACAAGAGGCTTTTAAGGAGATATATACATACTTCAAAGGAGCAGAAAAAGAATTTAAGGAGTTTTTTTTTTTTTTTTAAGTAAGTACTATAAGAAAAGGGAAGTCAAGAGGCTACAGTTACTAAGAAAACTGCTCAAACTTTAGTCAATCTGAGGGAAATGTTAAGTCCATCTTGGTCCCTTATTAAATAAAGTAACTCTAATGATTCTAATGATTTATAATTGTTTATTTACTGACAGATTTGCTTCCCACTCTCATCTGTTAAAATTACATTATCTTATATAGGTAAAAGTGGAAACACTTTTTTCTGTAATTGTTCAGCTTAAGGAATCTATCCATGCATATTTTCAAAAGAATTTTGTGATTGAGTAGTGTGGATTCTATGTGAATGTTACTTTAAGAATTACATGATTTTACTTCAATGAATGTGTCCTGTAGTAGATGTTATACATATCAAAATAATTATGGAGGATTGTAAACTATTAAATATTTGAATAAAATAGTCTAGTTATTTTGTCTCACAGCAGAGTTGGTAAAAAACGTCTTACTAATTTACTTAAATATCTCAAACTAGCTTGACATCATTGATATTATACAAGAAAAAGTAAAGTGAAAGACAAATAATGAAAATATAAATGTCTTGGAATTTTTGTGGCATCGGCAAACTCAAAATTTGTTAAATTAATTGTAATTATTATGTGACTCAGCAACATTAACTACTGATCAGAAATAGATTGGATAAAACAGATTAGATAGACATATAGATAATAGATAGTAATGATACAGTTCTATCTTTCAAGAGGCAAAGCTACTGAGTTGTTTTGACTCCAAATGTTGATAATCTTGAATAATATTTATTGAGAACTTATTATATTTCAGGTACTTGTCTATGAGGTTTATATTCACTACCTCATTTAACTTCGTTAATTGCTATGAAATAGATACTTTTATGCATACCATTTGACATCAAAAGTAATCTATGATTCTATACATTTCTGGATCATCATGACCTCTAAGTATATACTGTGTATTTATTACATACATAAAAATATATATGGGCTCACACATACATATGATATCCCTCTCATGCACACACACACGCATACCACTTTCATTGAACCTGAATACTCTAGTTTCAATGTGCGTGTTTGACTATACTTCACAACAGGCTGTTCAAACAAAAGTATGAGATACAAGATAATCAAACTAGTTAACATCTCCAGTCTTCTCTTAAAGAGTGAAAATAAATGTGTATTTAAGTCAGATGATGCAAAAATATCTCATAAGGCCAGAGTAAGCATGCATACACAGGTCAATGGAAATTAAAGGAGAACCTAGAAACAGATAGCAGCTCTTACAAAACATACTATCTCATAACAAAAGCACCAAATAACAAGCAATTAAGGAGAATAGAATATTTGAAACATTCTATAAGAAAAATGGCTATTTCAAAAGATTTGAGTCAGCCTGAACATAAATGAATTCAAGATGCATAGAGAGTAAAATATTAAACAAACAAACAGAAGGAGGAGTAGAGAAAAAAATTAAATGTATCTATGGCATAACAATAATTCTCTCTATTAAAATGCAAATTAAATAAGTCACAGTAAAATGATGTGATTCAATTCATATTTATACTTTGAATACATATACACACATATATAATAGTAAAACTGAAGAAAATTAAAGTCTATGAAAAATAATACAAGCGGGAAATATAACAAATGATTAATGCAATTAATTTGATCCTTTAATTCTATTAATATAATATGTTCTTTTAGCATTTTTCTTAACGTTTGTATAGTAAAATGCATCTTTTCTTGGTGTGTGCTTCCATTAACTAGAGCATGTGTAGATTCTTATAACTACCACCACAAACAGAATAATTCTGCACCCCAAAGGATCCCCTTGTAATGTCTTTTGTGTTCAGTCCCTTTCCATACCTTTAATCCCAGAAAATCCCTGATCTGTTCCCCATCTCTATAATTCTACCTTTTTTAAAATGTCATATAAATAGAATCATATCCTGTCTAACCTTTTGAAATTGGCTTCTTTCACTTAGCATAATGTATTTTGAGATTCATCCATGTTTTTGCATGTATCGGTTAATCTTTTTTTATTGCTCAGTAGTGTTCCACGATATGGAAATACCACACTCTGTCTATCAATTCACTTTTTGAGGAACATTTATGTTGTCCCTGATATTTGGCAATGATGAATAATGCTAATATAACATTTATCTAAGGACTTAGTGTCAACATAGTTTTCTTATTGTTGGATTTGGATAGTTGTTTATGTAACTAAAAGTAAGACCTTTTTACATACTTAAATTGAAAATACCTTTTCCCAGTCTGTGGATTGTCTTTTCATTTTCTTTTCTTTTTTTTTTTTTTGAGACAGAATCTCACTCTGTTGCCCAGGCTGGAGTGCCATGGCGTCAGCTTAAGCTCACAGCAACTTCAAACTCCTGGGCTCAAGCAATCCTCCTGCCTCAGCTTCCCGAGTAGCTGGGACTACAGGCACGAGCCACCATGCCCGGCTAATTTTTTCTATATATATATATTAATTGTCCAACTAATTTCTTTCTACTTTTAATAGAGACGAGGTCTCGCTCTTGCTCAGGCTAGTCTCGAACTCCTGAGCTCAAACAATCCACCTGCCTCAGCCTCCCAGAGTGTTAGGATTACAGGCGTGAGCCACCGCGCCCGGCCGTCTTTTCATTTTCTTAACAGCATCTTTCACTTAGTAACTGTGTTTAATTTTGTTGAATTCCAATTTGTTATTTTTTCTTTTATGAATTGGGGATTTGGTATTACATCTAAAAATCCTTTGTGTAAGTCAGGTCAAAAATTCTCTCATTTTTTAAAAGGAGTTATAGTTTTACATTTTATATTTAGTCCACTGTGTTCATTTTCTTCTTTTATTTTGAAACATTTAATTAGCAAATAAAAATGGTATATGTTTAAGGTACACAATGTGCTGATTTGGTAAACACATATGTTATGTAATGATTACCACAATCAAATTAATTAACACATCCATCTCCACTCATAGTTACTATTTGTGTTTGTGAGTGTGTGTGTGTGAGTGTGTGTGTGGCAAGAACACTTAAAATCTGCTTTTCTATCAAGTTTCAAGTAAACAATACAATATTATCAACTAGAGTCACCATGATGTACATTAGATCCCCAATTCTTTAACAGACATCATATAACATTTTGTAAGTCAAATTTCTTGTCTTTTTGGGTTTTTTTGCATGTAGATGTACAATTGTTCCAGCATTATTTGTAGAAAAGGCTGTCTTTCTCCATTGCAGTATACTTACAACTTTTAAAAATAAATCGACCATATTCGTGTGGGTATATTTTTGGCCTATCCATTATGTTTTATTGATTGATGGATCTATGCTTTCATTAATCCCATGTTGCCTTGATTAATGTATTTTTATAGTGATGGGTTCAGAAAACAATACACCAAAATGAAGGCCTCAGAAGCAAAAGTTCTTCTCTGATCTTCTCCTGTCCTCCTGCGTCTTAGTTCCATTCTTCCCTGACGCTAAGTCATGGAAACTAGAATCTATCTTTCCCAAGGCAGGTCATGGAAACCGGAACCCCTTTTCAGAAAAGCCAATCATAAAACCTAAAATTATTCTGTGTAAAAACTGACCATAAAGAAATTATTTAACCTAGCTTGTTTGATTGTAGATCATAAGACCTCCGTTCAAGAGTGCCCTGCCTGACACCCAAATTGAACACACACATGCTCAGTGAGGCCAAGAATTTAGAAAGACAGGCCTTTCTGGGTTTCTGCACCTGGTCTATTAGCATTATATCATAAACTTTTTTTCCAGTCATATTTCCACATGCCTGTCAATACATTGCTGAACCTAAGCATAAAAATTGACAATTTCCCCTGTATCTTCGAGTCTTCATTTTGAAGGCTCCTGTATATACACATTAAAATAAAATTTATGTGTCTTTTCTCCTATTATTCAATCTGCCTCATGATGGTGATTTTTCAGTGAAACTTTAAGGGCCCAAGAGCCTTGGTCCCTACAATAGCAAATCTCAAAATTGTTTAGTGTAATTCTTTCAACTTCATTTTTCTTTCTCAAAAATGTTGGATATTCTAGTGCCTTTACCTTTCCATATAAATTTTAAAATTAGCTTGTCTATATCTATAATGATTATTGCTTATATTTTGATTAGGCTTTCTTAAATCAGTAGATCAATTTGAGAAGAGTTAACATCTGACCTCTACTGATACTCCCAATTCATGAACCTTTGATTTCTTTGAACATTGTTTTCAGCATACATATCCTGCATATATTTTGTTTAAGTTTATATCTAAGTATTTCATTTTTTTGGAACTACTGTAAATGACACTGTTTTGTGTTTAGCAAATTATACTTATTCCATAAAAATTTGATTTTGTATGAAAAAAATTAATGAACATAATTCACCATATTAAAAGATTAATTAGAAAATTGGCATTTAATTATTGCAACTTATGTAGAAAAAGAGTTTGATAAAATTAAATATTAACTTATGGTTTAAAAATATCTGTTAGCATAATAGGAATAGAAGGTAAGTTCTTTACTGTTATAAGTTGCATCTATGAAAAAATATTCATCAAATATTAATAGTTACAGTTTGAAAATATTCACCTTAAAGATAGGTGCAAGATGAATTTTCCTACAATCCTTCCAGCCTAAACAGCTAAAGAGGAAAACCAAAGACATAGATTAGAAAGAAAGACATAAAAATTTCTATATGCAGCTGAAATGCCTATCAACATGGAAAACCTCCAAAATCTAATTAATAAGTAGATCAAGGTTATTTGATTTTTAAAAGTAATTTTAAGGTTATTTGATTTGTAAAATTCAAGTCAATTTCTACACAATAACTACCAATAGTATGCAAATACTGAAATGACTACTTTGAAAATAGCATTTAACAGGTATCTGAGCTTAAATATTACAGAAGGGTTCATAGATTTTATGAAAAAATTATTATTAAAAATTTTAAAATATTAAGGAAAATCAAATAAAACAGAGAGATACTACTTAATAGTATCTCGTTCAAAAACAGATATAGCATATTAAGTAATTATTATTAACTATTACTTATTCCTACTGCTACCAATAGTATAACCTTTAATGTCAATGCCCTGCTCTATTTTAGTAATTTGGGGAAAACAGAACATAAATAATCGTGATCTCTTTAAATCTATTTTTGTGTTCTCAAAATGACTTAAAAAGTTACAATTGCTTTTCTTTTTTCTTATTTTTATAAAAAGGCATGCAATTTGATTATAGAAAGGGCAGCTGCAGTGGCTCTTCCAAGATTATGTTTTCACCACTTTATAACACATTTTTAAACATTGTTAACCAACCTAAAGCATCACCTTGTTTTCTGGTAAAAATAAATAAATAACTGTGAATTGGTAACCAAAGATTTTTTTAAAATCATTTCAATTTATGAAAAAAAAAGAGTAAAATTTCTGGTGTGATTACATAGGTTGATATTTGTGTAAAGCCAACTTTCTTGAACATGTATTCCTAAACACAGAAAATCAGAATCATTTCCTTTCCATAAGCTAATTTCAAACGACCTGAGAAAGTTCAAGTACTCTGATGTTTATGAGAAATAGGGCTCTGTAGCTCTCATTATTCTGAAACCAAAAATTCCCTATACAAGTATAGTTTGGGTAAAATTAGATTGCTTGTTAGCAGATATATTAACTTAACGTCTTTACTATTTCATGAACATCTTCCATGTGCTTTTTAACTAGTGCTAATTGGTGTGACTAAAATGAATGGTACCTTTAACAGTCCTTTCAATACTAAGTAAAAATAACCCATAAACGCATGCAAAGAATATAAACAAAATTGAATACTTTAGTTATATATATATATGTATATGTCTATGTGTGTCTGTGTATATATGTATATATATATATTTGGTGTGTGTGTGTGTATATATATTTGGGGGGTGTGTTCATTGATTTTTTTCATACAAAATCACGTTTTTATGGAATAAGTATAATTTGCTAAACACAAAACAGTGCCCCCTCACACGCACACCCCAAATATGTGTTTGTTAGGAATTAGGCAGATGAAACTTATAAATACTATACTTTTAGCCAGATATTTGGTGTACTATAGTCAATTATATTTTATTTTAGCAGAAGAGATAAAGAACTTTCAACATCTATTAATTAATGAAAACATATATTGTTTTCATTCCAGTACATTGACTACAGGTCACAGCAAAACATTAGGTATGTACTTAACCTAATGAGATAAGTATCTCATCAGTATGTAGGTGTAGGTGAGAAGAATTCAAGTTCTAAACAACGAGGTATTTATCACTAAGCATTTTTCTAGGTAAAGGTTCAGCATCCTCCACTGGTTAAATTCCTAGAATTTTCCCCTAAAATTATCTTAATGCCTCATCCCATCTCCTGTACACATTCACAAGAGGAGATCAATGAGTAGCTAAGATTTTTTTTTATATTTTATGTTCTTTCCTTTTATTTTCTTTCTTTGTCAAATTTCAAGGAACAAGACAAAACATCAGTGACGTTATTTCTGGTGCATTAGGGGTATGTAAAAATGTGATGTGCATTCTCTATTTTCCCCAAGCAAATAAGCAAATCCTGAGACATTTTGTGCCTGATTATTTAAGCCTGAGTGTACGGGGAAACAATTTAATCATGTCACACTATTTCCTGTATTCTGATTATAGATCTCCAAGGACATATATCCTAATTCCAGGGACTTCTAAATAGCAGCTGACACTTAAGTCTTAAATTTAGATTTGAGTTCTTATGCCATTTGATATCAGGTAAACTGGATCCAGAGTAGTTTTATAACCGTTTTTGTTCTAACAAGATTAAATTGATTATGCAATGTTCTCAAAACCGGGCGTTGATTTTCAATGGGAAACATCAATTATTTGCTCTGTTTTTGAAGTTACAAAGTGGTGTAGCACTCAATTAGTGAGATGAACTGAAGGTTACTAATTGGTTAGCACCCCATTAGTGACTTTTATTTAATTGGTAATTTAGCAAAATTTAATTGTCTGGAGAATCCTAAATCTTTGGCCCAGAGAAGTCTGCTGTTATATTTTTTTTTCCTTTAGTCTTTCCCTCAACTCAAGATCTGTCCATCTTGCTTATATACACTTTTTTTCCATCCCAACTGAGGTAACTGACTCTAGCCTGAGGGGAAGAGAGAGGCAATCTTCTAGCTATAGCCTGCTTTACCATTATATCTTATTCATCCGCTTTGTACCATGACATTATTCTTATCCTTTTATAGGAACTTATTTCAGTGGCATGAAAATGGATCTATTTATGAAAGAGTATTAGCATTCTTATTGCTGAGATCTGCTCTATAATAAACCCAAAATATTAGTCTAATAATGGGGCAGCACTCAATTGGTCTAACAGTACTTCTATCATTGGATTACTCTCTGACTCTACTCCAAACAATCTCAAAACAATGTTTCCCCACATCATATCAATAGTTTCTGAGAATTATAATTTGAGATTTAGGTATTTTCTGGAACTTAATATCGGATAGATACTGGCTAGTAAAATCTACTGGCCTTTGTTATAGACTCTTTAGTATGGGATAGTTAGTACAACCTCTAGACCATTCAAACTTTATGGATAAAAAAGTTTACTAGGGACCAAGAAGGCTAGTCAGTGATAATACTCATTCTCCTAGGTCTCCTCTCTGGCATTTCCCAAAAGGTTGTTTGACAAGGGCACACATGCGTTTTTACATCCCTCTGTTATTCTACATTATTCCAAAGGTGATTCAGTTAAAACACTTTGTGTCTTCAACGAGAGTATTTTGGTGGTTTATCATTAAAGAATAATCTTCTGCAAAAATCTTATGGAAACCACTAACCCCCCAAAAGTGTTTTTAAATTCTCTGTAATTACCATGGCAAAATCAATTAATTATAGCTGAAATTTTTCAGTTCTAGGGCTTACCGTGCATGAAGACATTACGTGTCCAGATTATTTTGTGTAGGTCTGACATCAAATATTAATGCCAGCCCTCCTTGAACCAGGACTATTTCACCATGTTCTTTGCCTTTGTTCTTCCTGAATCCTCTAGCACACTTGTGTATTTTAAATGAACATACAGATCTCAATCCATTATATCTATAAATAGGTTTGTGTAATAAATGGTAAAATGCTACAGGGACCTAGAAATAACTTGCAATGTACTTTTCAAAAGAAAGACATGAAAGGAAACTAACGAGAGCAAGATGGCAGAATAGGAAGCCCTGAAACCTCCTTACCCCGAAAAACACTCCAATTCTGCAACAATTCACTGGCAAATTCCCTTTGTGAGAAATCCAAAAACTAAATGACTCCTGCCCTACAAGCAAACTCAAATATACACTTATAGAAGCTAGTAGGGAGATTCAGGACACCCTCTTCCCAGAATCTCTACCCCTTATATGGCACAGTGCCACATAAGCACACTCCCCTAGCTCCCAGATTCACCCAGGGGAGGAAAGGGGTTGGCTTACACACTCAGCAACCCAACTATTTCTAGGGGATCCTTAGAGAGGACTGGGTTTTTCTTGCCACTCTTAGAGACCTGACAAAACTGGCATAGTCTACCTGCCTAGGGGAAAACAGAGATGGAAGTTTGTACTGGTAAATACCATAGATCATCTCTCCCAACTCTGCACAAAGTGAGCAGATGAAAAGTCCTGGCTCTCAGATTCCCTCTGGGAAAGGAAGATCAAAGAACAGGCATCTGACTCACCAGTCTTAGAACTCTAATGGGTCTGGCACAGTCTGGTCACAGGTAGAGAACACAGATGGCAATTTGGACGGGTAGATTGCCACAGATCCTGCCCCCTGTTGAGCATAGAGAAGAGAACAAAAAAACACAGCTTCCTGCTTCTCTGTGGGGAGTGAGAGAATTGGTAAGGTCCCCAGAATCTTGTGCCAGAATGGTGGGGGTCTTCTCCATACAAGTTCAGTCTGTGTTTGCTTTAGCTAATATGAAGACACCAACACAGAGAATTAACAAAAATAAAATATCAGGCAAAGATGTAGTAAATGTAGGAAGATGTTGATCTACAGAAACCAACCCTAATGAAAGAAGGTATCTGATTAACCTCACAGAGAATTCAAAATAAACACGCTCACTGAGGTCAAAAGAATAATGTATGAACAGAGTGAAAATTTCAACAGAGATAGAAAATATTAAAAAGTACCAAACAGAAATCATGGAGTTGGAAAACAAAAAATTCACTAGGGAAGTTAAACAACAGACTATATGAAGCAAAAGATCAACAGACTCAAAGACAGGTCATTGGAAATTATTCAGTAGAGGAGCAAAAAGAATAAGAATGGAGAAAGTGTCCATCCATATTTCTACCAACATTCTGTTTAGACCACTTAGGTATTTTCTAAGAAGATTGAGGCTTTCTCTATAGTGTTCTTCTTTTCCTTCTATGTCCTCACAAGAATCACCCCTAATAGTCCATTTGTGGCAATGTAAGCTTTTTCTTAACTCTTCCAGCCTCTACTCATTACCCCATTCCAAAGCCTTTTCCATATTTTTAGATATTTGTCATATCTATACTCCTAATTCTAGGTATCAATTATCTGTCTTAGTATGTTCAGGCAGCAATAACAAAATATCACAAACTGGTTGGTTTTTTACACTTCTGGAGGCTAGAGATTTGGTGCTAGATTAGGTACTAGCAGATTTGGTATCTGGTGAGGGCCCACTTCCCCATAAACAATATCATTTTGCCTTGTCTTCACATAGTGGAATATGCTAGCTAAGCTCTCTGGGGTGTCTTTAGAAAGCCATTAATCCCAATCACGAGGGCTTTACCCTCATGGCCTACACACCCCCTAAATACTCTACTCCCTAATATTATCACCTTGAGGGGTAGGATGTTCACAGATGAATTTGGAAGGAGGGAACACAACAGTTCAGACCATAGCAACACTAACTATAGGCACACTCCCCTAGCTCCCAGATTCACTCAGGGGAGGAAAGGGGTTGGCTTACACACTCAGCAACCCAACTATTTCTAGGGGATCCTTAGAGAGGACTGGGTTTGTCTTGCCACTCTTAGAGACCTGACAAAACTGGCATAGTCTACCTGCCTAGGGGAAAACAGAGATGGAAGTTTGTACTGGTAAATACCATGGATCATCTCTAGTTCTATAGTAAGTTGAGCAGGACAATGAAGAATCAGGTATAACTACCCAAACCTATTTTTATGTACCCAGTCAACTACCTGTTTTCATTTTGTCTTGTTTATTAAAAACCTCCATGGGGATGGGGAGGGGGACAGAAAAAACTAGAATAGAGATATTCTACCATTAATAATCAAATATTTAATAAATTCTTATACATTTATGACTTTCAACTGCAATCACATTTGGCCTCTCTATATATCATTTGAATTTTATCTTATGATGCATATTCTAAAGTTAGGCTACATCCATTTTATAGAGGAGATAAATATAATTCTTGTCTTAGGCTTTCTTCTTAATTTATCTTTGTGCTACACAATTTAAAGATTTCAAATTTTGATTTGGGAATAATTGGAGGCAGAATACAGGATCCATACACAACCCTAGAGTAGAACCAGGGACAAACACCTTCCGCTTCTGTTTGGTCTTTACCTAACTCTAAGAAATGCATATAGAATACATGAATGGAAAAGGTATCTGATATGTGCAGGCTGCTTGATGAAGTTAGAGTCTGTTCTATTCTGTCCCTCTCTGTATATCTCTCGGATTGGATCCACATACAGAAATGGTACTTACTTTTGCTAAACCTCTCACTTCTTTGTCCTTCAGGAAATATCATCTTCTGATCACATATATCATTTATGAATCAGTTTAGTCAAACAAGCCAGAAGAGCACAGCCATTTTACAGTATGATATAATCTATATATTTGCCTAGAATTATTCGAACATGGTGATCGTATATAATACACTATCTGGAATTTCTTCAAGTAACTTCTTCCTTTGCTTCCATCTCCAACTCTACTCAGGGACATGCCTTTCTTCAAGGGATTGGAAATGGTTGGAGGGGTGACATGAAATGAAACTATTTATTCTGCAAAGACAGAGGAAAGGCTCCTGTTTTAGGAATATTTGCTATTAGCAGCATTTTTTAGTGCACTCAGCCCTGTAATATACCAGACACAATTTCTTTTCACAGTCCCTTGTCTTTGCTTTGCAGAAACCACAATGTTATGAGCTCACATTGGCTCTTGCTTTTTGGTTTACTCAGTTTCTCCGATTTTTTCAGTCAGTATTATGGAGCTTGACTAAGAGTATCTGTAGCTCCAGTTCCCAAAGCCCAGATATGATGCCTTTAAGACATTTAGCTATTGTATTTGCTGTAGTCTTTCACTGCCCATCAGAGTCTGTACTGGAACTACTAGTGAGCCTTCTTCCAAGTCATGTGCTACCTCCTATCAGAGGTAAGAGCTAGTCTTTCACTTCCATATGCCTGGCTAATTTAAGTAATTAGAAAATAATTTGATAATGGTCACTTTGTGTTAAGTTAAAAATGGGGTTTGTACTTAATAGAAGCTCAGCATGAAACTATACCAAGGTGGTATATTTGTGAATCCAAAGCCCCTTTGGTCAGAGTCTCTGAACCAGAATCTCCATCTAGCCACATGATGTATATAGACATCAGTCTCTAAGCTTTCTGGTAGGTATTCGAGTTTTATTGCTTGATAGCTCCCTGTATCCTCCCTATTCATGAGTATGTGAACATTTCAACTCAGTAATCATAAGGCTACTTCCCTCAAGGACTCCAGTGATCTCACAGGCTGAGCTTTTAGCATAACATCAGCTTCTATCACATGTCAGACTATGATACTTGCCATTCTGGCAGCATCTCAGTAATGGTCCCTAACTACGAATAAGTAGCTCTTCCTAGAAATAGCCTCAGCTTTCCATAGTATCATTTCTCAGGTATAAAAAGCATAATTTATTTAAGGGTCTCCCTTGGTATATGTTTAATCTTTGATCCTTCAAAAGAAGCTTCTTACTCAGAAAGGGATTTTATAAATAAAATTTATGATAATATCTTCTCAGAATTAAGCCAATATTTTACAGAAAGCTGTGTCAAGGCATGTGATTTGTCTGCCATATCTCATTTATTTCACACTCTCTCTACAAATGATTCTTGAAGAGCATTATACGACAGCAACTACTAGTTTTCTATTTAAACATTCATTCTTTCTTTTCTACTTTAAAACAAGGATGCACATATATTCCAGTTTGCCTAAGTAGAACTGGGTTAAATCTCTTCTTCCAGGATAATTCTTAATAGTACTTCATTTCACTATCAGGATATACTAGTTGCACAATAAATTCCGTGATCATCCTGTTTATAACAGAACCATAATCAAATGGAATCAAAATGAAATTTTACAGTGTTTGTATATTTATCTCAGTATGTGCATATGACTAAGTTCTGGCCAATAAGATGCAAGCAGAATTATTGCGTGGGACTTCTAAGGAAGTCTCCTTTGAAACATAAAGATAACCACTTTGCACTCTGTGTCTCCTGCTGCCAATATAAAATTTACATACTAGGAGGAGATCTTCAGCTGCCATCTTGAACCATGAGGAAACTTGAACAGAAAGCCATGTGCGTTAGTTAGGGTGAACTCTAGTAGCTATGACAAGAAGAATTTTAAAATGCAGTGGCTTAAAGGCACATAAATTTATTTCTATTTCACTTATAAATCCTCAGGTGAGTAATCGAGGACAGTGAAACAATTTTGCTCTGTGTAGGCATACGGAGACCTAGCTTCCTTCTGCCATTTTTTTTACTCCCCTCAAGCTCTTTGCTACTCAAAATATGGTCTGCAGGACAGCTCCATTGCTATCATTGGGAGCCTGATAGAATTTTAACATAGAACATGTGACCTAACCGTGGGTCTAAAGAATTAAGATCTATATTTATTAATATCTCCAGGTGAGTCTGTATCCAGTAAATGTAAAAATCATTGTTCCACAGTGAAGGGCTGTGCTCATCTGTGGTCAAAAATACAGAAAATAAATTCGAAAAAGGTGATTGTTTAAAAATAGAAAATGTAAGTTTGTTTTTTCCCCACAAGCTAGTAAGTTGCTAACCTTGTAAGATAACTCTATCTTGAAGAAAATATGAAGTTTTGTTGCTAATGAACAAATCTAAATTCATGTATCATTTTTGTAAAAATATACTATAATGGAGGCCGACAGCTTAGCCTCAGAATAGTCACCAGAACTGGATTCATTATTATCTAGATCGTACCAGGAAGATGGTCTAAAAGGGATACTCTTCTTGGGAAAGAAAAAAGTCAAAATAACTTTCCACAAAGACTTCTGAAAAAGTTTCCACAAAGTAAAAAAGAACTATGTGAGAAAATAGAAGGCTGGCATAGTAAAATAAAGGAATAATATTAAATCTCATGATTTCTCTCAAAAAAGCAACTCATGTCAAAAATGATCAAAGGAAGTCAAAACATCAGAGAGCACATGGAATATATGCCACGAGTACGACTAACCCAGAGAAAAATTGACCCTTTTTTTCTATTTGACTTCAGGTCCTCCTTCATGTATTGTAACATTCCCAAAAATCTAGCTCCCAAATTTTTAAAAATGTGTAGATATTTTACACACACACACACACACACACACACACACATCTCGAGGACACTGAGAAGAGTTGCAAAGTTCACTTAATAAAAGTTTCCATACCTTTTTCTTCACCTGACAGCTGCCCCCAAAGCTTCACTCTTCCTCTCTAAAATTTCTCTCAACGTTTTTTTTCAAGCCCCATGGTATTTATAGCACCTGCACCTGCCATCTCCTTTCTTCTCCTTTATTTTGTGAAACAATTTAGTCATCTGAAAGGTTTTTCTCTACTTTACACTTTAGCTGGTACTTTGGCAGCTCCAAGGAAAGAAAGGATGAAGAATAAGAGAAGCAGGAATGTAGTGTTTAGAAAAGGCTATTAGTAATACCGCTCTGGGATTCTGGTCTGTGTAATGGTAGTGACAAAGTAATGTCAGTAAACTTACTAAGAAGAGTAAGGTCATCAGCGAAAGGCTCTCACCTCATTGCTTGCTTCCATTTTAAATTTAGACTAATGGCTACCTGTGTCACATGCTAAGTAGAAATGCGATGTTCCCATATAATACATCATGTTAATTTTAAATTAATTTTAATTAAAATATGAGGCTGCTTAGCATAATGGCTTAAAAAGTCTGAGATTTGAGGTCAAATCAACGTGTTTATGAATTTTGCCTTCTCCATATATGAGTCTGTTATGACCTTGACCAAGTCTCTTAATAACTCAGAACCATGGTTTCTTCATTTGTAAATGGGAAAAAATAATAGTGCATATTTAATGGGGGGTAAATAATTAAATATGATTCATTTCTATCGTGCAAAAGAGTTTCTGGCACAGTTTAAGCTCTTAATAAATGTTAAATGTTGGGACATAATTATCATCTTAATTGAAATCTATAGAGCGGAGATTGGCAAACCATGGGTCCATGGCTCAAATCCAGCCCCTTGCGTGCCTTTGTACCACTGGAAAGCTAAGAAAGGTTTTTACCATTTTTGAAGGATTATAAAACAAAAAAGAAAACAAACAAACGTAACACAATATATGCATCAGAGATGTATGTGGCCTATAAAACCTGAAATATTTTCTCTGGCCCTGCTACAGTATGAATTGTATTCCTTGAAAACTCATATGTTGAAGCCCAAATGCCCAGTGTGATGGTGTTTGGAGATGGGGACTGTGGGAGGCTGGATGAGGTCATGACAGTGGGGACCTCATGAAGATATTAGTGCCCTTATACGAAGAGACACAGAGAACTTGTTCTTTCTCTCTCCCCCTGCTGTGTGAGGGCATAGCCAAAAGTGGTCATCCACAAGCAAGGAAGAGAGCCTTTACCAGAAATAAACCATGCTAGAACCTTGATCTTGTATTTTTAACCTCCATAATTGTGAGAAAAGAAATTTCCACTGTTTAACCCACCCAGTCTATAGTGTTTTGTTATGGTAGCCCAAGCAGACTAAGACAGGCCCTTTATGAATACAGTTTGGAACCTCAACTTGTCAAGGAAGATTATAACATATGATATACTAGAAGTAAAAAAAAATGAATGGACAGCAAGAAAGATAAAGAAAGAGAAAAGATTGAAAAAATAGGGCTTCAGTGTAATAGATGCAGCACTTAGTAAATAAAACAAGACATGCCTAAGGATAACAAATTGGTCTTTAAATTATATCAGTTATAACAAGAGACTTTATTTAAACTATACACAAATCAGGTTAGCATACACTTTTTTTTTTTTGAAAAAGAGATAAGAGTTTATTTCTCCCATACATACACATGTAAAATATATTGGAAAGATCTATATACTTTGATAATATTCTTGGGATTTTAATGATAAGAAAAATATTCATACATCTATTCATGCAGAAAACACATTTTAAAAATACATTATCTCTAAGAAGAAAAGAAAAATCAGGTTGTCCTCAGTTTTTTTTTTATTTTCTATAACATTAACTTTCCAGGACTAAATGGAGTAACATCTATAGAGTTTTGAGGAAGGAGTATGACACTAAGCCAAGTAGCAACAGAAATACATTGCCAGGCATGTTGTACAAACAATAGGGATGCATTTCTAAGAACACAGAGCTTAGAAAACTTACCACTCACATTATATAACTTAAAAATTATTCAAGACCATCCATTAGCTGATGGAGAGATGGACTTAACAAACTTAAAAACATAAGCCATTACATTCTAAAGGTCCATTGGTAATATTAAAAATATTAAACAGTTTTGCTTAAATAATTCTTTTTTTTTTTTTTATTTCAGCAAGTTATGGGTGTACAGATGTTTAGGTTACATGTGTTGCCCTTGGTTCCCCCCACCCAAGTCCGTGTCTCAAATATGTCCATCCTTCGGGTAGTGCGCATTGCACTCCTTGTGTATACAAATACCCATCCCCTCCTCCCCCTTCCTCCCGAAGCCCTTCCCCTTCCCCAGCATCCAATAGATGTTGTTCTGATATGTGCATTTCTGTGTTGATTAGTTAGTACCAATTTGATGGTGAGTACAAATGGATCCCGTTCTTCTGCTCTTGTGGTGCCCCACTTTGGATAATGGGCTTAAGTTTAATCCACGAAAGTATAAGAGGTGCTAGATCACTGTCGTTTCTTATAATAAGACTCTGAGTTTTGAAGTGAGTTTGAAGTGTTTGAGGAATAGAAAGAAGGGCAGGGTGTTGCAGAG